>JASDQU010372467.1:9646-25423 GCA_032191745.1 Picea mariana
GTGATCTTGTCCTTGTCACACTCGCTAAAATGATTTTGAATCAACGTCTAATCAGTGCTAGTTTACCCCTTTTCGAACCGACTAGACTATCTTCGAAAAAGGTGCCCCAATGGAGTCTCCTTTTATGTTTTTTTAGACTCTCTAAATATGAAAAACAATCGAGCTTACCTTCTCTGGGCTCGTTAAACTTACATCGAAGGATGTTACCATTGTGTGTTTTATTAACCGCATTTGCATACCTTATACACCATCCTTGTGACAGTTTTCTTCTGCTTCTTAACACCTTTGGTCGCCAGAGGATTTTTCCTGAGTATCATTTTACTAGAACATCAGTCTTGTCCTTGTGCCTTGAACTTGTATGTTTGCAATACTCGTTCCTCCATTGTAAATTAATATTCCTTTAATCGTTTTTCCACAATTATTGAAAAGAACAAGAAAAATCAAATATACCCCAAAAAGAGGAAGGGAAAAGTATTTTCTTTATTGGCAGCAAATGAGTTGCCCTTGGATAAAGCACATCTGTCCATTTTTTCATCAGACTATGGGATGTAGTATGACCTTAGGAAGCTTTTATCACTATATAGAGTTGTGTCCTCCACCATTTGATTATTCTTCCAAACATATGGAGGGTTTGCATTGCCTCCTTCTTCGTAGACTTATGATTAACATACATGCTACCTGAGTCTCATCATTTGTCATGCCATTGTCCAAGGGAGGTTTGTCACTAAGCTTGAGTTAGCCCCTCTGCAATATGTCTCTTGTATGCATACCCGACCATCCTGAACATCCAATCAAGTCCTTGTTCGAAAGCACTGAAGCCTTCAGTCTGATCATCAAGATTATCAAGTCCATGACCGACGACCCGTCGAAGACCTCTAGGTAGTGTAGTCATACACTCATATTACACTCCTACCCAAGTTGTGAAGATTTTGAGGTTGTTGGTCGAGCTCTGAAGATCTCATCTCCAGCCATCAGGCCGAATCATCTTCTGGAAGATGGATACTCTATATGTATATCTTTCTGATTTCGAGATGTAGCTCCATTGTGTAGTGTTTGCGGCTACTCTTTATAGTTATTTGACATGGATCTATAGTGTATTTGATTGGTAGCCATGGTTCTATTTTATCCCAAGCATGGGTAGGCCCACCTCGGTGAGACATTTGCTATTTTACAAACACCTCCTGGTTCCTGATCCTTGGGCTCAATCGTTGGGCACATCAGTAAAGATTAGTAATGTATTTCGGCCATCAGATGCTCTTTTGACCTCACACATTAGGGGGCATCTGTTATAACCCTAAATTGCACCACACATCCTTACCTGGCATTAGGCCAACTCATATCCCTTCTTTGCAAAAACACTGTTGAACAATTCTTTGAAAATCCTCTTGAATAAAGGCCCACACACCCTAATCCATTACTGCACACATGTACACGCTGGTTGACCCAAAACAGCCTGTGTGAACCAACAAAAGCATGAAAAAAGGAAAGTTGCCGATGAAACAAAAAGCTATGGGTGAGTTAACTGAAACTCCTGGCCATGCATGGCCGAGGGTTCATCCAAATACATAGCTCCTTCTAGCCTATAAAAGAAGGGTTAGGGGTCCCATTTGGAAAGAGGAAAAATATAGCAAAGAAAATCTGCCCATTTACATATTCCCATTGTCCCAACCCTTTAGCCTTTCCTTGTGCCAAAGGAGATTTAAAGCAAAGTAGTTGAAGGACAGAAGAAGAGGAGCCCAGGATCAGGTTCGAGGAGAAGTGGCCGGTCTCAACTTTTGTAAGTTGACTCATTCAAAGTAATAAAGAAAATTCTTTTCCCGTCCCAATTCATGAACTGTTTATAGTTTGATTAGTATATGTTTGGATTTCTAACCCGTTAGTATATAAGTAGTATGCATGTATAGTTGTTTCTCATCTTGAATGCAGGTCAGCTTTGGAAGGAGTATTGCGAACAAGTAATCAAGCACAATGGAGGATCGACATAAAACACCAGTAACAAGGTAGGTTGATCTTACCATGCATTTACTAAGAAAAGGGTATTTAAATCTAGGGATGAAGGTAGAAAGTAATTTCTATTCGGTCATATCTGCATGAAAAGTCTGAACTTTATTTGCTAGTCTGTAGGGTGTTTTTCCCCAGCAACAGTATAGGCGCGTGAACTGTCCTCCAAAAACTAGAATCGTAGCATACATCATGTCAAGCTGGAGAGATCCTCCAAGCTTGGCACCCCAGGACCTAGATAGCAACATACCATATTTCAGAGGGATATCGACAACCACTACATCCGTTAGAATGCTTTTTTCAGGTATTTGTGCCAGATTTACTACCAAGTCTTTCATCATGCCTATACATTTAAATTTTCTTGAATCGAATGAATATAAATCCCCATAAGGCCTAGTGATTTCGAGACCCAATTTATCCATAATGACTTTAGGAATTACATTGTGGGATGCTCCAGAATCTAGCATGCAGTCATGGAGTAGGTGTTTGAACAAGGTTAATGTGATATAGAAGGGGGTGACAATGTCTTTGGTGCCTTCCAAATGTGGACCAAAAAATATGTTCGACTTGTCATCTTCCAAGTTAATGACATCGGCTTGGATTTCATTTTTTGAAAAACTAATCATCTTGGCAATTTGTTTTCTGTATATGGGGTTTTTTTCCAGTTCGACAAGAGGTATAGGAATCTTGATTTTGTTTATTTTATTTTCCAGACTAAAATTCCCCATGTCTTTGTCGCTCTCTATGTTTTGGGCCTCCATTACCTTGTTTTCAGCTTTCTTTTGTGGTGTGGATTTGGTTTCACTCACAGTTCATGGCAGATGTTCCTACTGACTTTGGCCTGACAGGTTGCATGTCAGCGATGTTGGTTTTCATAGTCTGCTTCTCAGCAGTTTTTGAGGTCGCTTCGTCAGCTTCTCCCCTCGGCAGGATCCTTTTCATTGGGGCGGTTGGAAGACTCTTTCTTCTAGGTCTTAAATTGTATTTATGGTGTAGTTTGGCTATTATATCATCTGCAATACCCTGATAGGTCAAATATTTAGAAGTACTTTTGCTTACATCATCTTCTGATCTATTTTATTTATTTAAGGATTTTTCATAATCTTTTCTCGATAAATAGGGTTGTATACTATTGTCACCAAGATTATTTATATCCTCTTCTAACTCTTCAAAATCTTCTAGGTATTCCCCTCCAATGAAGTTTTCACCCTTTAAGGGGGTTGGGATTTTTTTATCCTCATTCTTAATTAGTTTTTGTGGGGCTTGAGGATCAAGATTCCTTCTGAAATCTTTCCTAGGAAAATGATCCTTTTTTTATTTATTAAGTTCCAATTTTGAGATATTATTTGACATATCCCTAATTATCCTAGCCATCTCATCTATTTTATCTCCCGAGGATTTCCCTGGTCCAGAGGATCCACCTTGTTCTTTGAATTTTCTATTTCTTTGTTCCCAGTTTCTACTTTGGCTTTTAGTTTTCTTAATGCCATCATGTTTGATTCAATTTCTAGGGCATCATATTGCATCTTGGTGAGATCTACTGACCTCCTTTCTCTTAATAATAGAGCAAAATCGGGGTCAAAGGGTCCAGCAAAAGTTACTTTCGCTGTGGGTTGAGAAGGTTTGACCTCGACCGGGATTTTATTATACAACTTGTTAAACCTTTGAGTGAACTCAAGAACTGATTCTGATATTTTCTTTCTGAGAGCCCCAAATTCAGTTAGGTAATAGAGGTGGCCTCTCTTTTCTCCCCATTATCTGATAAAATCATTTTCAAGTTTTTCGTAAGACCTTACAGATCATGCTACCAGGGCTCGGAACTAGGTCCTCACTTGTCCTTCGAAATTCTAAATGAGGATTCTAGAGTAGACATCTTCGTGCTTGATTTTGAGGATGTCAAAAAATTGGTCAAAGAAATTGATGTGTTCTTGTGTGGTTAAATCTCCTTCCCCTATGAATTTGGGAATACTTTTCATGTAATTTTTGGGAAGGTCATGTAGGGGAACCGGGAGGAAAAGAGGGGCATATCTGGCAGCCACAGATTCCATGGAGTGGTACTTGGCTACCTGCTGCTCCTCCTGTGACATCGCCTACAACACCGCCTCCATCTCCCGCACCTCTGTGTGTAGCCATTGATGGATTTGAGGATGAAACTCGGAGTGTAAGAGGAGAAAGCTCACATAAGTTTGGTAGATTTTAGGTTGTGCTTGAATGTGACAGAAAGGTTGTGGGGAACTGATTATCAAGACACAGGAAACTGGAGAAAGAAGGCCCAAGAAGGAAAGAACTTGTTTCTCCAGACTCATAAGACAAATATATCGAAGAATCAATGGAGGTTAACTCAGGATATACAGGGCATTCATTAGAGTACTTTGTAGTAGGAGTGTGCACTTCAGGAAAAGAGAATGTATCGATTGAAAGGGGGAGCGAGATGGATCTCTCAAGTATTCCCCTAACTTTCAACTATGTGGAATTAGGTTGATAGATGGTATGTGTCGGTGAAACGATTTGTCTAAGGGATCTTTGTGATTTTAAAATCATTTTCGGATCAGAAACTAGTGAAGTCTGTTTGTCGTCTGGGTTCTTCCTGATATTCTTTCGGCTCCAAGCCAGCTTACTTATCATGGAGTCGGCAAGTGAAAGATGAAGGTAGACTTAAAAAGTTTTCGATCTTTGTTCACTATCAAAGAAAGAAAATGTCAATGTCATTCTTCCCAGGGAAAATATTCGTTTCTTCGTTCCCTGACAATGGCGCCAAAAAGATGTTGTTCCTAAGTTTATACTTTAAGGCTCTAAAGTATACCGTCAAATCATCTGATATGAGTAAATAAAGTTAAGGTTGACAAAGTTGGCTTTGAAGGATAACCACTATGGTTGGTTCCTTAACTGTCTCCATTGAGCTTCCTAGTTTTCTTGGATGCTTATGTCTCGTTCAATGGCTGCCCATGAATGTTCTAGTTCGACCCGGGTGTTAGTTGTTTGCAAGATAGTGTTAAATCAATTTAGGGAAATGTTAGTCTGATCTGAAAGTCCAAGTTCTACATTAGGTTGTCTTAAGGTGGGCACAGTCATGAGGGATAATGGTTGGCAGAAGGTCTAAAACTTTTTTCAATAAAGTGTGTTGCTTTCTGATTTTGATTATAAGAGAAAAAAAAAATCAAACACAGATTAATATTCAACAGATCAGAGGTCGTTCCCTGTTCCTGAGTTATATTTTAAAGACATCATAGTGACGAGTGAAAAACACAAAATTGCTTAACAAAAATGAGGCATCAATCATGGAAGAATCTCACTTTGCAACGAGGAAAGATCAAAGACAAGAGGACTCTAATGAAACACAAACCATTGCATCCTAAATAATCTACAGGTCTTGAAACTACTGACAGAAGGTACAGAGAACAAACTGTAAATAATTAGATAACCCAATGACTCGGAACTAGTAGTAAATATTATGCTAAATTATTGTTAAAATTTCATCAAAGATACACTTAAGAAAAATTGCTATGAGCAAAAACAAAGGGAACACATAGCTCAGGATTGACAAGATCTGGAATCTCCGCTTTGCATTCTTATTAATCACTAAAAAAAATTTGTCCCATACAATGGCCACCAAAACTCCTTTTCTTAGTCCTAAAAATTTACATTTATACAAAATTTCCAATCCTTGGCGGTTGGGGAATCTCTAATTTCTAGGAACTAACTATTTATCGTAAATAAGATGAAATTGTTTTACATGATTTTCTTTATCTTTCTTTTATTTTTATAGCTACACTTTTCAAACGGGTACTTTATTGCTATTTTGAAGACTCTCCTTCCTTTTCTCCAACACATTCGATGCATTTGTTGAGGAAAGGTGCAGACGTTTTGGGAGGCTCTGGAAACTCCTTTGCTTCAAATAGATATACCTTTCTCTGTATCTTTGGGAAATAGTCTTCAACTCTTTTATCTGCAAACTTTATTGACTGCAATTTTAAGTTGGGTTGAATCAACAGCCTATTTATCAAGGTGACATCCATTTCTTTTAGCTATGAAATCTCCATCTAGATCTCACTTAGATCTTATTTAAACTTTAATTGGTGTCTCGTAATATTTATCTTCCCTAGAATCCCTGCACAATTGTCCTTCCTGATGTTTAATGACCTTTTGTCTAAGAGATCGAAAACCTCTTTGCATTCATCTTTGATTTCTTTAACTATTCTTTTGTTTTCCATTATGTTGGATTCCCATACTTTGAGTAGAATGTCACCTCTAATTTTCTCTGTGGCTAATAATTTTGTAGTTTTGGATGTTTCTTCATTCTTTGAACATATGACTACCCTTTAAGGAGCAACCCTTGCTGCTTTAGCTTCTTTTTCCTTTGGGATGATGTTATCAAAGGAATTGCTTGCTTCATGGAAGTAATTATGGAGGATCTCTATCCTGGAAATCAACTTCTATTGTTCAAATTCTAGCTCTGCATGTACTTCCAATGACTGGGCCTGGAAAACTTTCAGATATATAAATAAATCTTCAATGGAATTTAATTTTGTTTGTAATTGATTTATGATTTCTTCTTGCGTTTGACTTGTCTGCACTCTCTCTTCCATCTCGCTGAGGCTTGTTTTTAGGGATTGAATCTCTCTCTTATCCCCGACTCTGGCTTGGTCTAGACCTTTATTTATACCTTCTTTAATCCTTTTTTTATTCTCATTTAATTGGCCTTGTAGTTTAGTGATCATGAGGTTTCTCTATCTCAGATGTGATTTCATATTTTCAACAGTGAACTGGTTAGCTGTGGCTAACGCTCCCATAGAACCAGCTACTTCGGTAGTAAAATCTTCTTTCTCCAAATTATGTCCATCTATTATGATTTTGTGCTTCTTTACGATGGCATTTTCCCTTTAATGCATTTTCTGCTTCAACACTGCCTTTCTCTTATTACTGAAAAAATAATCAGATGGAGGAATCTCTTCTCTGGAGATGGGCTCAAGGTCACTAACATATAGGGCTCCCAGCTGGGGGAAACCGAAAGAAGATTGTAATGGAGTCAAAGAGGCGATGGGAGCACCTATTTCTGTGGATCTTACCTCCTCTATTGTTTTGGGGGTATCACCATGAATTGTAGATGATGAAGGGAAATCTGGTTTATCAGACACTGGGGGTGTCTGAGACCCTTTTCCATTTATGAGTTCTCTGCCTTTTGTCCTTCTGTTTTCCATGGAGATTCTTCTATCTTTTCTGGAATTATCTTTGTATTTTCTTTATCCTTCCCTCCTAATCCAAAACCTGGGGGTATGCTTCCTTTTTCTGGAGGCTAAGTTGATGCTTCTCCTAGTAATACCCCAGGCAAACCACTTCTCTGATGTTTCTAGAAGTTCAAGAAATTATTTTGCAAGTCAAGTGACAAAGATTGAAACATGACCAACACTTCATCATAACTTATAACTCCTCTGAACATGCCATCACAAGGAAACTGTTCACGTTTGTATGCTTTCAGATTGCAGTTGACTTGGTGATTACCCACAATTTTATGGGGATCATATTTCCTATGATCGCGATTTAGCAACTTTATCTCTCCTAATGTGGCTGCCTCAACCTTGGAATTCCCTAGATTATGTAGTGAATATTTCCCAACCTGCACAGGGAAAATAGGGCAGAATATCTCTTGGGCCATTTTTAGTTCATTCCTGATGCCACCTATTACTATCTGATGAGCCACCTCCCTACATACCAGTCTATCAGGGGGGGATTTTGGTAGTGCGTGGGGAGGGATTGAACATCCGAAAACCCTAATGTAGGAAAAATTTTCTTCTATAAACCAATCAGCGACGGCCTTGAGACTTTCCATGACTGACTCAGAAATACGGGGAGGCTCACAGCCAAACAGCATCTGGTGCACCGTAATCACCACGAAGTGGCAAATTTCGTAGAAGGAATCCTTAGCATTTTCCTCCCACAACTTAGAATGGTATTCATGAATGGGTTTATTGGAGGTTGGGTTCCAACTCCAATTCATCAGAGGGAAATGGGTCATGAAGCATATGGCATCCATGATGTAGGTAGACATATAGAAGGCCACTGGTTGGCCCTTGGATTTTGTAGTTTGATACTCTGTTACCTCCTTAGATAAATTGCCTGATAGGATTTTGTTCCAGTTGAAACTAAAACCTTCAGTTGCTTCATGAAGAAGAGGCACCCATTCTGTAAGGAAATGAGTGGTTCTTTTCTTTCCGAGGATTCTGCAAAGCATCATGGCTACATAGACCATGTATTCATTTAGTGAGGTTGTGGCATATTTCCCATGAGTATTGGCCCTAAACTTTGCTGGCACTCCCCACCAGCCTCTAATTATATCAGGGTATGTTTGATCTACCTCTGTGCATTCCTTTCTTTGGAATTTGGTTATGAATTCAACATTATAAATATACTTATGATTAGGGGGTATCATGTACATTACTTGTATATGTTCCATCCTGAAGGAACCGATGACGACCCCATGGCTGTATAGAATGATCCTTGTCTTCGTGTCTGCTCTCTCTAAGGCCCAATATATCATGTCATTATATGGCATGAGTCGTGGGCATGCTTCTATCCTGTGAATTTCAAACTTTGCTATGTCCCATAGTTTGTTCTCAGAATCATGCAGGAAGTTCTTAATTTCGTAATCTAGTTTCTCGAATATTTGCCTCCAAGATTTGATAGAATCAATAGCATGGCGTGTGGTAGCAGCTACGACATCTCCTTCTACATCTTTTCTTTCAGCAGTTAACTCAACTTTCTTAAGTACCCTCTTAGGTTCCATAGTGTTCGTTCTAGATTGAAAACCTGTTTGCAGACGAGAAAATCTATAAGCCTGAATGAATACAAATCACTTGTGATTGTAAAAGATAAGAATAAAATTCGAAATGCAGAGCTATAGTTATTTTAAATCGTCCTTTAATGGATGTACTGAGACAGGTAGTAAGACTTTAATGTTTTAAATGAAGAAGATGAGCTCAATGATATGCATTGAAACTTAAA
Source organism: Picea mariana (assembly GCA_032191745.1). Classification (NCBI taxonomy): domain Eukaryota; kingdom Viridiplantae; phylum Streptophyta; class Pinopsida; order Pinales; family Pinaceae; genus Picea; species Picea mariana. The sequence goes on from JASDQU010372467.1 coordinate 18,647, forward strand.
AATATTAATTCATCATGTTACGGATATTATCATATATTGGTGATTACAACCTAGAGTTTCGAAATGACTGTTTCTTAAAATGCCAAATCCCGAAGCCCGGAAGAAGTTTAGTGATTACTAATCATGTTTTAAAATGACTAAATTCAAGTTTAAGACTTTGTTTTAGAGTTTATGATTTCGCATTTCGGAGTTTCGGGGATCACGTACCGAAGAGATATGTCATATGCAACCCCTGAAAGTGAAAAGTGAATAGCTTAAAAATCTTAATCATCTATATTAAAACCTTAATTAATCAAGATTAACCGTGATTATGATTTTTAGGAATCAGGAATCGGGAATTCATAGACCTATATTTCAAAAGCGCTTTGTTACTGGGAAACCTGAAACTCTTAAAGATTTAAGATTCACTGATCGTGATTAAGGGTTTAGTTAATCACACTTAAAGGTACTTTGCGAATAATCACATTGGGATTTATAACATTCATTTCCCCTTCTTTTATATATTTTAAAAAATAAAATAAAACCCCTTTAGGAAATTCGACACTGGGATTTTGGAGTTGTGAGCTTCGGAATGACTGCTTTATGAAACGCCGAATTATGAATCACGAAAGGTTACATTTTTTTTCGAAGTTTGTTTCAAAGTTAGGGTGGCTCCATACTAGGAAAATACGAAGTCTTTGGTTAGAGATAAAAATGCATACCTTGTTTCAACAGGTCCAACGGAAACTACAGGGTGTAAGGGAGAGGGGTGTGATCTTATTTTATTATTGTACGTTTGGCAAGCATGGCATTTTTGGACGGCAGTAATACAATATTTAAATAAAGAAGGCCAAAAATACCCTACCCGTAAGATATTTTGGGCAGTAGCATACCCAGACATGTGACCACCACATGCTCCAGAGTGGCAGTCATTCAAATCTTTCTCAGCTTCATCATAGGTGAGACATTGTCGAAAAAAAGAGTCAACCCCACAGCGATAAAGAGTGTCACCGAGGATAATGTACTAATGGGATTGGTAACGTATGTGATGATGGTCAGTGCTAGACAAATTGGGGCGGAAAGTTTGAGTTTGGAGATAGATAATGATATCTCCATACCAAAGGTCATCAGAACTGATCAGAAAAAGGGATTAATCGGGTAAATAATCCTCTGCTACATTCTTTGTCTCAGTGAAGGGAAGGTCACATATCAATTTGAAAAACACAAAGTATTTCTTAGACTTAGCGTGTTCAAATTCTAAGTCAAACTCCTGAAGAATTAATATCCATTTGGAGTATTTTCCCCCTAGCAGTTGGCGTGTAAGAATGTGTTGCATGGGGTTGAAATCGGAAATTACAGTGGTCTTATGTAGTAATATATAGTGACATAAATGTTGGATAGCTTGAACAACTGCCAAGGCCAATTTTACAACATGTAAGTATTTTATTTCATTAGTCGTGAGACTTTGACTCAAATAATAAATGACATGTTTTTCATGTGAATCATCTTCTTGGACTATAACCATGGCGATGGTAGAGTCTGAAGCAACAAGATAAAGGAAGTAATCTCGACTATACTCAGGTGGGAAAAGTAATGGGGTATGGGTTAAAGTCAGTTTCAAAGCTTCGAAATATTTGTTGGCAGTGGAATCCCATACAAACTTAGAACCTTTCTTGAGCAGTTGAGTAAATCCAAGCATTAATTGAGCATAGTTTAGGATGAAATGATGTAAAAAGCTTTCCTTCCTTTGAAAACTTTGAAGCTGGCGAAGTGAAGAAGGAGGAGGGAGATTGAGGATCGCCTCGACCTTCAAAGGATTGACCCTGATCCCCTGGCATGACATGATAAAACCTAGAAGTCGGCAGACTCCACACAAAAAACACATTTGTGTGGGTTTAAGCGTATACAATAGAACCAAAAACAAAGGAAAATGGATCAGAGGTGTGTTGTATGGTCACTACAATGCATGGAATGCACCAGTAGGCAATCTAGATATGGTTGTACAATGTGCTTAATATCACGAAAAGCATAAGACATGGCACATTGAAAATTTGCACTAGCATTCTTTAAACTGAAGGGTAGTTTCCGATAGGAAAAGGTGCCCCAAGGACAAATAAAACTTGTTTTGTGTTGATCTGCGGGCAATATGTTGATTTGATTATAGTTGGAGAAACTGTCCATTAAAGAGAATATTTCACTCCTAGTGCAATCTTCGACGATCTGGTCAATGAAGGGGGTGGGAAAGTTGTCCTTAGGACAAGCTTGATTTATATCCCTATAATTGACGCAAACATGGATCATACCTTGTTTATTGTTGACCAAATCGATATTGGATACCCAATAAGTTAAAGCCACAGGATAAATAAAGTCGGCTTTAATAATTTTTTTGACTTCAAGCTTAATAGTAGTTTCTTTATGGGGCTAGACTAGACGAAGTCTCTGCTGGATGGCTCTAGTACTCGAGTATGTCTTAATTTCGTGTACAATAATATCAGGGTCAATACCCATCATTTATTCATATGTCCAAGAGAAGATGTCACAAAACTCTTGGAAAAGTGATTTATAGGAGACAACCTCGTCAGTAGAGAACGAATCTCTGATATGAACATTTTCAACAACTCCAGGTTTAATGGATATGTCGAGGGGGATGGTGGGAGAAATATTACTTAAGTTCCCTTCATATAACATGTCGTGTGATGTCTTGGGAATAGAGGAAGTGAAAGCAATGGTTGACGGAGTCGAGATCCATTGGTAATTCTCGATGGTGTGTTGTTCAAGGAAGAGAATGGAATGATGATGTCCATCATCCCAAGGAGTGACTTCCATCGACATAACCGACATAATCATCTCATCTATGGTAAGAACAATTTCGAATAGGTCAAGAGATGAATCGACAAGAGAGGGGGTTAAGGGGGTTGTCGATTGAATGGAATGATAGGTAGATTCAACCGGACATAAAGGCATTTGGTCGCCATAGTGAAGATAATCACTAGGTTCAGGTATGATCCACGGGTCGGAAGACAGGAGAGTTTGGCAAACTGAGGTGGAAATCATTTTGATCAAGGCAACCAAAGGAGATGGAACATCGGGAGGTGGGATCGGGAAAATTCCCATCAGAGTGGAATATTTAAGTAGGCCCACACCAACGTTCTCATACCCCGGTGGTGACTTCACGATAAAAGGTACGTTGCTAGTATGGGTGTCAGAGTTGAAAAAGGTGAGTTGGTCGACAGTGATGACCTTTCCTTGAAGTGGAAAACATAAAACAAGGGAAAGGGTAGACACAACGACATGCATCACATCAATCCAGCTACGACCAAGTAAGAGATTATAATCGAGAGGTGCATCAAAGACCTCAACTTCAACATTGACCAATTTGCCTTCCAACATAATAGACAATGAAGGAATTACACCATAGGGTTTTAGCCAGATCCATTAAAGGATTTAAGTGTGTTATGTGATTCATTAAGAGGAGGAGATCCGATGGCTTTCCAACAGGCAATAGACATTACACACGTGGAGGCACCCTAATCAATAACAATCCTACAAATGTTCTTGTTGGAGACAACAACTTGTATCTGGAATGCTAGTTGAGGGGGAAGTCTCGGAATGTGATCTTAGAGGTAAAAAATTATCAAATTTATATCTGTAGGATCAATTACATCGATATCCTTTAGTAGTGCCTTTCGTTGAGCAAAGAAACTTTGAAGGACTTCAAGAGCTAACATTGTAGAAGGTGCTTGTGCCAAATGTTCTACAATATTGTAGTTCTGAGCAGCACGTCCATGAGGGTTGAAGGTGAACTTTCGAACAAAACCCTTTGGGGGAGGGAGAAGAAATATATCGAGACTCGGTATTTCGAGATGAAGAGGACCATTGGGAGGTGAAGTTGAAGGATTTTGTTGAACCAATGAAGGTGGTATATCGTCAACCTTCTCCTTTGAGGAAGAATAATATTTGGCTCGAGTGGTTAGTGTAACGCCATTCTTTCTGGAATCACCAGTACACATGAGTACATAAGAAGTAGTGGATGGAGAGGGTTGGTCATGGATGACCATTTGGGACTACTATTGAGAAGGGAAAGGTTGAGACAAAACAACAGGTGTGAGAGGTTTCGTGGTCCCTTGGAGGAACTTAGTAACCTCGGCCCATCTTGGAAAATCTTTCATATAGTGATCGTCACCATAGATAAGGAAAGGGTATTGGGGTTTGAGCTTATCCTTATCATCAGCAGGTTGGGTTTTGGATTTCTCATACTATGGGTTATTTTTTGCATCCTTATTCTTACCCTTCCCTTTTTTATATTTATTCTTTCCGGCAAGGGTAGATTGAACAGAGTTAACCTTAGAGGTTTTGTTGGTGGGAGGATTAGGAGATGGAGCATTTTGAAAATTAGAATAATTAGGCTTGGGATTGGTGGGGGAGGCTTGCGTATTTTGAGGTTGATCATGGGAAGTGCCAATCACACCATCAGCCGCATGAGAAGCAACAAGGGTAGTTGAAGTAGCGGTAGTATAAGGACGAGGTGCATCAGGGAGTAAGTCGTAAAGAGTACCCGTCTGTGAATAAACAAGGTTGAGGTACTGAGTAAGACTGATAGCCTGTTCCTCAGTGACAAATCCACCCATGGAAATATCAATAGATATATTATTCACGAATGATTTCATGAACCACTCTTCCAATAACTGATCGGGAAGATCGAGTTTGATCAAACGTCGTCTTCGTCTTCACTCATGAATGTGATCAGATATGTGAGTGGCTTTAGTTTGTTTGAAGGAACTTAGGATATTGGTTCTCGTTTCATAATGGATCAATAATTGGTAGTGTGTAGGGAAATCCATGGTTAGGGTATTAAATTCAGTGAAGAAACCTCGTGGTAGTTCTATATACCACTTTGCAGCCGAACCCATGAGAGTTCATTCGAAGCGTCATAACTGAATGGAATCATCCATAAAAGAGTTGGATGAACACCAAAGGTGGAAATTCATGACATGGTTGTTTGGATCCTCTCCTCATTTACTATCAAATTTTGGGATTTCGGACGATAATTTGGCCGGTATCATGGGCCAGTGGGGAGAATGCAGGATAGGATCATTCAAGATTCTAGACAAATCAAGTAGATCCAAAGTGGCTAAAAAAGGTAATTGTCTATTCACAAGAGGATACTGGTAACTTTGGGGAGGGAGTCCCATCGGTATACTAGTAGGACCATAAGCAGTCTTTATGTGAGGCGAAGGTCCTAACATATTCAGACATGTGTGCGGAGGCATGTAGCCCATAGGGTTGTACCGATTGAGGATGTTCCATTGGGGAGGGACACTAGATTGAACATTCAAACCCAAAATGGGATTGGAAGAACCGAGATATGACTAACTTGAACTAGGGGGTATAAAAGATATAACCTGAGGTTGTTGCCCCCCAGATGATTATGGATTTCCTTGAATAAGAAGATTCCAATACTAGGCTAGTGATCTGGGGATGTTCTTTCCATATTGTGGATTATATCCTCCGAGTGGGGGTTGTCCTCCAGGTGAGGATGATGTCCCAATTTGGGTTTGACCTCCAGATTGATTTCCCCCCGCCCCCCTAGGTTATTCTGTCCCCCAATAGGAATCTGATTACCAAAAGTGAATAACGGGGTAGAAATTCCAAAGGTGGTAGAGGCATTGGGTCCAAATCCTTCTATAAAAGGTGGATAACACACTTCGAAGAGGAACTAGGATGGTGTCGGAATAGAACCAAATGAAGCATTACACCCAGGAGGAGTAAATACCTTAGAAGCTCTGGATGGAACTTGGGTAGGAATAGGAATAGAAGCATTCAAGTCATTATACCCAAGAGGGAGTGACGGGATTTGTCTAGATGAACGCGGTGTACCAATAGGAGGTTGGATAGTCACCATGTTCTCGGTGGAGATAATCGTAGTGTTTGGGACCATTGTGGAATGGGTCTACTGAAGAGGGATAGTTGAGCTAGGACTAGCCTCTGAACCAGTGAAGAAATAACAAGTTGTACTATTAAAATGATCTAAAGGTATCGTAAATGTAGTAGATGTTTTAGGTGGTTCAGAAATGACAGGTATCTTAGATTCTTCCTCTGAGTCGGGAGGGTTCTGTCTAGAATTTGGAGTTTGAGATATGTCAGCAGTCCAAAAAGGATCCTCGTTTTCAAGGCAAGCAAGGATTCCAGTTGGTATTCCACGCATGTCAACAACATGTTCTTTGGAGGAGTTCAGTCAGAGAATACGTCTCTCGTATCTAGGAGGTAAGCGGAAAGCGTCCAAAGAATCAGAAACGATTCGAAAAATTTATAAAGAGTCAGTTATTTCCTCTTGTGAAGGTATGTGGTCCTGTATCTCACTCTGTTGAGGAGAGTCCTTCATTGGATTACGGAGAAAGGGTTGGGAAACTTTTGGATATTCCGAAGGTAGTCCTTACATCCTACACGAACGACATGGAGGGTCAATGTTGGGCGAACTGAAAACTTTGCGGAAAAAATCTATGGCCAAATATGTAAGAAAACAACACTTGCTAGTAGAATCTAGGAATCAAAACCAAGCAAACAAAACTTTTTGGTCCTAAAGTCACTAGTTGGTGATGAAATCCTATGTTGTGAATTCAAGACAAGAATGGGTTGGGCTAGGGTGGAAAAGTTACGTTGACGACCTGCTTAATGGACTTACACCCTGGTGCAAGCTCCCACACATAGTCGTGGGTATACCCTCCAAGGAGCCTGAGTGAGTCTGGCCAACGTCGATTCTAGGTACCGTGAAGACTTGCCCCTCCACAGTCACCTCCT
>JASDQU010372467.1:33020-50855 GCA_032191745.1 Picea mariana
AAAATAACATTAACTAATTAATTATTATTAATTAGTTATTCATGATTGTCAATGATTAATTTAAGTATTAATTAACTCATTAATTAATAAGGTAAATAAATAAAAGGAGGATAATAAACTATATTGTTAAATTAAGTTACGTATCCAACAAGGGATAACATAATAACTACTTGAGAGTAAAATAATAATGGAAGGATAAGGGGCATTAACGGCGGGTGGATAAGAAGGTAATAAATGGGTTAGGTAGGGAGTAAATGAGGAGAAATTCGGGAAGGAGGAATATGGAGGGGAAGGAGGTTTACGGGAGGTCATTCGACGGGAGAGGAGCGATTGATTTTGGGAGCTCTGGGATTTGCAGAGAGAAGTGAAATTTTGGGATGGGATTGTATCAGTCAGGCACCGGGGTTGTTGGAGGTTTTGGGCACGGGGGCCAATATATCCATAGGATATCCTGGAGCTAGGAAGTTACCTAGCTGGCAGGGAGGAACTAGGTTTTGGGCAGTGTTTTACGGTGCAGCAACGGTCAAGAAGGCATTTGGACAAAGGAGGGTTATTAGCATCAGGTTCAGGTATTTATTTAAAATTATGCATTGTTTTTTTATTATGTTTAATCAATTTTATTATTATTGATAAATTTGATTATGAATGTGCTAAATGAAGGAAACTCTTGAATTTTACTGCTATGTTTAAAATAAATGGTTGTTTAATTAATTTGGCCCCTACAATTCTTGGGGAGATAGTCGACAATCCGATCCACATGCAAGGGAAGGGTATCTAGCCCAAAATTAACTTGAGAGGCTTCCACTTATCATTGTGGGTATACCTTCAAGTGAGCCCCATAATATGCACAATATCTACACCGAGACCAACAAAGCAGGGTGAGTAACTCTGTCGATCTCAATGCGACCTCAGGTTTGACCCTTGTGTGAGAAGGGCTTCCCAGGACAAAATGTTGCAAATGGAATTTTACACTCCCTATCAAAAGATGATATTGTGTGTTTTGTGATTTGGAGAGTGTGTCTCACTGCCAATTCCAAAGCTCTAGCCTAGCTAATGTTGTTGTAAAAGAGCCCTAGAAAAAAAATACTAGTTAAATTTAAGATTTGCGCAATATTTTTAAAGGTTGTCGTTACTCAAGAGGGATATGGGAATGAAATGAATGATGCAAATTTTCATTCAATGAATTCTATCTATAGCAGGGAGAAGGTGTTTCTGGAATGATGTAAGCTACGAAATATACTTCCTTTTTCTTTAAATGAACATAATTTCAAGCAACGAATAAACAATGAAGTTCTTCAATGTTATCTTCTCTTAAATGTAATAAATTTTCTTATATATGTTTATTCACAGAATAGATAACTTCAAATTCTTCCTTTCTTAGACTAGACCAAGGGCATGGAGGAGAAAAGACAAGAAATCTAAGAAAATCCATACCTTCAACAAGCACCCAAATCGAACTTTCAATGAAGACAAAAAGTAAAAAATGACGAGAAAGTATTTCCTCAAATGCAAATGAAGAGACAAATTATTAGTCATCAAGCAATCTAGACTAAGTAATCAATCCAAAACTTCAAATCCAATACAAGATTTTTAATCGAACAAGAACTCAAATACAAGCTCAGAGATTATACTCTTATTGTTAAGAATAAAAAACGAAAACTGGAAAATGACTAAGAGAGGTGTTTGATCTCCAAAAACCAATCAACAACAATTCAAATGTTTAGAAAAAAGTCATATGTTGGTATTAAAAATCCTTTCTAGTTGGTTAAAGAAAAAATTGGGCATCAACGGATGTTAAGACCCAACTCAAAAAATTTCACAGACACTGCCGCCGGCTGATAGCATATCACAGTGCGGAAATCAAGAGTTTCCGCAGGCCATAAATGGACAGGGTGCGAAAATCCTGCACTAAAGAAAACAACCAGCGTGCGAAAATCCCGCACTAAAGAAAACAACCAGGGTGAGAAAATTGAAGGTTTCCACGGGCTATGTATAAGGTATAGTGTGGAGGTGTTTGTAAATCAAGAAATTATGAGAAAAGGGCAAAGGATCTAATTGGATTTTTAAATCCAGAGAGTTTGAATGGATCTCCCACAGACTCAGAGACTGATTTCAAATGAAAATAATAGGTAAAGATAAAATGGCCAATAAAAAACCACAATCAAGTCATATCCCCAGTGGAGTCACCAATTTTGTTATTTGATAAATCGGTGAATGTAGACATAAAATAATCTCCCTAGATCCACCGGGATCTAGAACAAAACAAGACATGACATGACGCTTTCCCTAGGTTGCTACCATTGAATTTATCACCAAAGAAGGAGTGTATGACATACCTTTATATATCGCTTCCTTGTATCTCTGTTACCCCTGCTTTGCTCCGGTGCTCTTATGATATCAGATATGCAATGACACAAACCAACCAAAGTGAAAGCAACAATTTTAGATTCAATGGAAACCTAAACATGTGATCAAGGAGTCATGTAATAAAATACTAATGATTTTATGGAAAATAAACATGTCGTTGTGTCATATTAAGTAGAAGTGGAAGATACAACCAAATTTCCTTGATGTCGCAAGTTCCCTTTTGGTGGTCCTTTGTTCCAACACACACATACACTTGCTCCTAATTTTCATGAATATAATCCACAAAGCTCGATGGACAAATGGAGAGCTCAAGTATCAATTATATCAGGATTCTTCACACAGTTTTCATCCTATTCTTTGTTCAATATTGCTTGAACTTTCTTAACCTTTTCCATGATAAATCCATTATTATATAGGAGAAGATGAAGTGGTTAATAGGATGAGGATGATCCCACCAAATAAGAAAATCTAGTAAGATCAAAACCATATGGACACCACCTCACATTCTAGAAGATTCTCCTTCTAGAAACTTCTAGAAACTTCTTCCTTTTCTTAGCCTCAAGCACCACCACACCCTGCCTATATAGTAGCATGCGGAAATTTCGTAGGCCAGGCATAGAGAAGCCTACAGAAATCAAGGATTTCCACACTGTGTACCACTGTCAGCCTGTGACGTCATTCTAAAAATGTGCTTTGTAGGAGAAGAACTCAGCCATTTTCCTCATGTGAAAGATTGTTTTGGAAGCTTGAACACATGCCTATGGGGTCATCATCAGATTGACCAAAATAATGTGTAACAAACGTCTATCACGTAATTAAGACTTCCTTCCACCAACGTCGATGGGGGTCGGGGCTCGGCTAGTTTGGTCCTAAAGATCTCTTGGCTCTTTAATTAAATGTTAGTATTTGTTAATTCATGATGATTTTCACTTGCCTGAACAACTTTGAAAGACTTAAAAAATGAAAAACAGAAGACAAGCAAAGGCATCATTTTCATAATAAGATCGAATTAGACATTCACAAGAGATCAAGTGGTACACAAAAAGTGAAATTTGACGTAGAATTTTAGGGTGTGTTCAGTTCTCAACACAACAATAACCATCTACAAATTCTCCCCCCCAACACTTGTTTGTTGACAAGGTATTTGAGGGTTGAATGGTCTGTGAACATATTGAATTTTTTTCCCAATAAATAATGCCTGAATTTCTGAAGCTCATAGACCATAGCTAAGCCTTCTCTTTATGTGGTATTGTAATTTTTCTCCGATTCTGACAGTTTTCTACTAGCGAATGTTATAGGATGGTCCAATTGTCTCGATCCTAGATGTGCCAGAATAGATCCAAGTGATATGTATGATGCATCTACATCTACATGGAATGTCTTTTCCCAATCTGGGAATACTAGTATTTGTGTGGTTACCATCTTCTCTTTGAGGGTGTCCAATCCGTGATAAAAATTCTCATTCCAATGAAACTTGCTATCTTTTCTTAGCAATTTCTCCATTGGCATAGTGATCTATGCATACCCCTTTATAAATTTCCTATATTATTCTATGTGTCCCAATGTCCCTCTCAAATGACAGACTGATTTTGGTGGTGGTATATTAACAATTACTGCAATCTTGGCAGGATCTACTAGCAAGCCTTGTTTGCATACTATATGGCCCAATAGTATCCAAAAAGTTGTTTCGAAGATAAACTTCTTGATATTTAATGATGTATGGCAATGCCTAAATCTTTATAACATCAACCTCAACACCCCTACATGGTATTTCAATAGAATATAGACTGTCCAATCATCCATATATACCTCTAGAAACTGGTGGATGAATTCTTTGAATGCAGCTATGACTACTCTGGAAAATATTGTTGGTGCATTATTCAGTCCAAATGGCATGAATGCATACTACTAGGATCTCCATTCCATGGAAAAATTGGTCTTGTATATGTCTTCTGGTGCTATCTTGATCTGATGGTATCCTAAGAATCCTTCGGTGAATGAATAAGCTTCATGTCCTCCTACGTTCTCCAACACCTCATATGTGAAAGGAGTAGGGAGCGGGTCATGTAGGAACACATCATTCACCTTCCTCAAATCGAAAAATATTCTTATTCCCCCTTGTTTTTTCTCCTAAACTACCATCGATCTTACCTATTCAGATTCCTTTAAAGGTTCTATGATTCCAGCCTCCAACATCCTATTGATTTTGGCTTTGACTTTTTTCTTATATATAGGGTTTATCTTGTATGGTCGTTGTCTGATCGGTCTTGCCTCATCTCTGAGCAGTATCTTCCTTTCTCCTAGCTCTCATGATATGCCTTTAATTTCTATGAATGTTGTTGGGAATAGGTCATTGTACTCACGCAGTAACTCTATTATGCTTTCCACTATTTGCTGATCCCAATAGTCTCCAATGTTGCCTATTTTGGGGTTCTCAACTGTCCCAATGCTGACTTTCTTCACCTTGATCGGTGCAGTAAATACTTATAATTCCAAAGGTGGACCTTCCACTTCTCTTTTTCCTTCAAATTCCTCAATCTGAATATCACACAGGTCATCTTTATCTGGTGCTTCTTCCTGCTTGTGGTAGCATGACAATAGTTCTTTTATTGTCTATTTGTTTTTCTATTGTTCTTGTTTCATGAGTTCAACTTCCGGTTCTTTAATGAATATCACCCCTCTAATTTGTTTAAGTGTTGTGTCTATGTTGGGGTTCTCATGCTCAAATGAGAAAGTGACTGTAAATTTATTCTGTAATATTGTCCAGTTTGTAGTTCCTCTGTGCAATTCTTGGTCTGTATACCAGTTTGTTGGGATGCCTTCTAATGTGTGAAAAGTGGTGTTATTTTCCATAGCGTTTTTCAGTTTTCCAAGTGTTATGTTGGTGCCCCTTGTCCATCATATTTTTTCATTTGGTTTATTCCTTTTTTTGTGCCAAACCTAATGCACAGTAACCACTTACATTGGTACCAGTATTTAACTATTTCTTTGTGCGCACCCCACCATCTTGTAGGTGTTTCCTTGAGTGCTATATCTAGGGCTAAGAGCCTATGATTTTATAACACTTCATCTTCATACCATATTAATAATACTTATAATTCATTCACCCCATGGAAGTTGGGAGGTTCCCTTATATCCGTACCTACCCATCTTACTGTGCATTCTATTCTTGCGCATATTCTTGTGGAGACTTCGTGTAACCTTTGCTGCCAATTTTATAAAACCGTATCTGAGTCTGATGCACATGAGGTGATGATTCTCCAACTGAGTACCCCATATATAGTCAGGTTCATATAGTAATCTTCTTGCACGGTTGTTTTGTACAACTAGTTGATTTCCTCAAGGTCCAAGCAAGTAGGTTCTACAAACCTTTCCCATTGTGATGGGTCCAATGGCGCAATGAATCTATATTCTCTTGAATCGAATGTCATCTTCCTCATATTTAAGTTGATTATGGCCTGATTATCAAATGTCAATCCAATCCAAGCAACGTCGGATAAGGTTTTGTGCCATCGCCTATCTCGATTACTTTAAAGTCAACTTTAGTCCGTACTCCATCCAGATCTACTACCACTCCTTTTAGTCTTCCAATTGGTAGAACTATGTGTTGATTTTCTAGTGTCAAGTGAACAAGTGAATATCCTAATGTGGGTTCTCCCATACATTTCCATGTCTTCTTAGTTAATACATTTACTTCGGATCCTAAATCTAGTATAATTTCTCCCATGTTGAAATCTCCAATGTTGGCGTTCAGTCTGAATTCCCTATTTGTTCTCCTTCTTGTATGCAGATGATTAACTAATTTATGTTCTAGATTTCCTTCTGCCTCTATGCTACATCTTTCTAGCATATTTTGTAATACTTTAACGGATGATGGATCATTTAGTAGTCTAACATAGGATTGCAAAAAGCCCTTAATCGTACTACTTGTCCCAGTGGTTGTGTTTCTTTGGTGTGATCCAACGATGGAGGCATCTTGTATGTTGGTACTTCCTTATCATACTATGTAGTCGATGTCAATGAAATGTATGGTTTCATAAATTCTTGTCTAGCTTGCTTGAATATCTCCTTTTCGTTCTGTGCATCAAACTACTTCTTTGGTTCAACATTCTTTTTCACCCATTGGTGTTGTGCTAGCTCTTATATTACTGCATCATTTCCTGTTTTATCTCCTCCTCGTGTAACTATGTTGATGTTTCTTCCTTCATCCCTCGCTTCTGCTGAAATCCATTGAACATTCTGATTTTTTTTATTTCTCTTCTCTTGGATATTCCCTAATAGTGTCGAACATTCTTCTGTACCATGACATGATGTGAGAAAATACATACACGTCGCTGGTGGAAGTGGACATTCTCTTGCATAGTGTCCTATTTGTTGACAATTGTGGCATACCATTGGTCCTCTACCTCTCCCAAATACTCCTGTTTCTCTTCCTCCACCTTTGTATCCATCTCGATCCCCTCATGGCAGATTATACTAAGGTGCTTGGTTATACTGCGTGGAATTATAGTGTGGCTGTGTAGTATTGTACTGTGGCTGTGTAGTGTTATATTTTTGTTGTGCAGTATTATACATGGTTGGTACTTGGTTAAACTGAGGTGCATATTGAACAATGATTATTTATTCCTACACCCTGTACACATCTGATGTTCTTTCCCTCATGAGCTCCATGGTTTTGCAATCTTTGTCATCATGGCCTACTAACTTGAAAAAGTTGCAATATGAGCTCTTTAGTACTGTTTGGTACTTCTGCATCATTGGGTAGTGATATGGATCATGTCCTTGTTTCTTACATATCTCACACCATATTCCTCCTATTGGCAATGGGTTTTTAATTCCTACTGCCATGTACTGTGCAAATCTTGGACATTCATTCTTATGGTGTCCTTCTGTCCTACATGTGGTACATCAAATGACTTCTCTTTTGTCCTTACCTTTGTTCTAGTTTAACTGGAACATTAAGTTCTTTATATCCTCCTTCATCTCCTCTATGGATGGATCTGTATTCCGATATTGGTGCTCTTCCACTTGTAGGAATGCCTATAGATCATTTGCATGTGTCTGAAACTTATGTTTTCGCAATGGATATTTCAAGTGTGGTAGCAGTGAATTGATGAACAAATGCCTATGCTGCATATCTGTCATGACATATTTGAGCTTTCCCTTCAATCATTTGAATCTATGGTCAATATCCCATACATATTCTCCTGGTTTCTGTCCAATCTCTATCATCCATTTCATGTATTGATCCTTTGAACTAGGCTTTTGGAACTCATTTATCAGTAGCTTCTTGATCTTTTCAATCGTCCTGGTTGTCCCTGGTAGATTGTTCGTAGCTAAACTCATGTAGAAATCCAATGTGCAATATCTTATCATGATAGCTAACTGTGAAATTTTAGTGTCCTCATTTGTGATTTGTTTCACTTCCTAGATATTTTTGCAGATAAATAAGGGCTTCTCTGGGTCCTCCAATGCCTCTCTGAATTCTAGTAATTTGATGGTGGGATCATGTCCTTCCATCCTGAATGTTGAACTACTACCTCCGTATGGTGTAGATACTTGACTAATGCTTCCTAAACTAGATCCCCCAGTTGTTGTTCCTTATGTATATTTACTTACCACTATCTTCCTTCTCCCAAAATTTGCTTGTCTAGATGGTGGTGTTCTTCTTGGTGTATTAGTCACACATGGATTTATGATTTCCACACTGACACTGATATGGATAGGATTGTTTCCTTCTATTTCCACTCTTATACCTCTTGTATTCCTCTCATATGTCACGCATAGGATTTCCTCAATCTGCTCCATAGCCCAAAGATCCTCTACCTCCTCTTCATCACTTTCCAAACCTTCCCTCACGGATAGGACTCTCTTCTTGGTGTTCACCTTATATTGGTAGGGTACTCCATTGTGCGTCTTTCCAGCTATTTCCATGAACTGCTTGATCTAGTATTCTTCCATCATAATTGGGTCCAAGGCCTCCTCCTTCTTTCCTTTATTCTCTTCTCCTTCAATTTCCCCTTCTCATGTCAGTGCTTCCCCCCTTCCCCCATGCACATGGGGAAGTTTAGTTGTCTGAATCCATTGTCATTACACCTTTCTTATATAGTAATATCCTAATGGAAGTATATAAATATCTGATGTACCTACCTCGAGGTCCCTTCAATAACTCTTGTTCAGTGAAATTATAAGACTTTGTTGTATCTAGTGCAAATTATGTGATAAATCTTGAAACAATGCTGACTAACCAAAAATATAATGCACGCGTAAACTTATTATCAAATTGTTGTAACTACGTGATCTCTTCAGGATTCCACTCTAGTTGTCTGATCCAATTTGTAGGATGCTTGTCTTTCAAACTTTTTATCCACTCCTGCAACACATGCGGGAAATCACAGAAAACAACTTCATGCAAGTCACTAAATATGTACTTGTCTAGATATATGCACAGTGTCAAATTCATATTTCTATCATATTTCTGTGCAAACTCTAGCTCCTTTGTCCTCAAACAAATTTCTATCTCTTCCTTCATTGGATTCCACAGTCTCAACATTCCCTTTTAGCTTCTGTGTCTTTAAAGGATGCTGTTCTTCCATACCAGTAATCCTTGCCTGTGTTGGACTGTTTTTTTTTTCATTTTTTTGAGGAGTTATAGAGGTGTACGCAGCCTGTAGTGGGCTTGCATGCGTGCATACATGCCCTTCCTTTGGACAGCCCGCATACATACCCCCCCTATTGAAGTGTCAGTAGTGTTTCTGTGTTGATACTTTTTTTTTAGGAGAGGCACTCATCCTCTTACCTGTCAGAAGCCACACTTCTCAAGGGTTTTCTTGATCTATCCCTGGTCTCTGTTCTAGTAGTCTGTAGCTTAGGTTTGACTTCAACATAGCTTTATTTTCATCAAAATATTTCTTGTGTTTTCTTTAATATGGTTTTTAGACAAGTTTTTGAGTCTGTTCTCATCTGCCTTTCGTATTGTCAATGAATCCCTGAGATCTATGATTGGACCTGATTTTCATTTCTTGCTCTTGACTTGTCATCATTTTCCCCTTTTTTTCTTTAAAAGAAAAGAAAATAATTCATTTTCAAGTTTCTTCTTTTGAAGCATAAAACAATTAAAAAAAATATTTCATTTCTTTGTTTGTTAAAGTAGTTTAGGTTAGTTGTTTCATTTACCAAGGAAAAATAATTTTTTCTTAAGTTCTTTACTTGAGTGCTTAGGACATTAAGTAGCTCGTAGTCAAGCGAAATCTTGTTTTAAGTTTTTCTTTTCAAAGATTTGAGGAAAGTAGTTACGAAAAGTTTGGTTAAAGAGTTTAAATTGGCAAATCTGTATTTGTGAAGAAAGAAGTACTTTTGTTTCTAGTATCATCTTATGCTCTTCTCTTTCGTCTCTTAAAGAACATCACTAGTTTCACTTCCATTCCTTTTGACTTAAGACAACCACTAAAATTAACACTTACTTAAAAGTTACTAGACTTTGTGTTTGTAGGGTTCATCAATTTAGTCTAGGCTAGAGACTTGATTTAGGATTGGAGAGGAAACTCTTGAAGGCTACAAAAAAAAACATAAGAGTCTGAGCTAGGGAGTGATTTAAAGTCCAGTAACCATGAAAGTTATCCAGGATCCCCCTCTAACACAGGGGCTAAACGTGAGGTCACGTAAGGAAAGGTAGCAGAGATAACCCCTTCAAAGCCGAACCAAGCATAGTGAAGAACGCATATAGAGGGCTTATCTTGGGACTCTGTTGATCACATTTTCCACAGAGTTTCATGGGTCTCGAATCCATTTGAGATCCTTAGTCATCTTTCGAAACACTTGCTTTTCATACCATTGATACCCTACTCATTGCGGTCCACATGACTATCGACCGTACTCGCCTGGTGACTATTCACGTGCTGGCAACCTAGTTGCCTTTATCTTAGTGACTTACACATGTGACTATGGGGGTATACCGTGGTACCTAGGGAAAACATCGGGCCACGATTTGCAGAGTATACCAGAGGGTGCTTCCATATTCGAGTTTCACTTGCACCGGTAATTTTCTCTAGTGTTGGTTGTTGTAACTATTCTTCCAACTAGCTAGTGATCTACTTGTCTTATCTCATAGGAACTTTTTCTAGTGTGTGATGATTTTTAAACGATTATAGAAATCCCTAGTGTGTCATTGATCATCTCACAAAGTGGAGGATCAGGAGCTCCACCAGTCGCTAAGGCTTTTGGTCCTGCCACCAATTGATCTCGAGCCACCCCCGCCACCGCTAAGGCAAAAACTAGACCAGCAAGAGTATTTTGAGGTGACCGGGTTACAGAAAATTGTGCCCAACTCATCTTTGAAAGGAGAACATTTGATTTCAGAGGAAACACTCATTT
Source organism: Picea mariana (assembly GCA_032191745.1). NCBI lineage: Eukaryota > Viridiplantae > Streptophyta > Pinopsida > Pinales > Pinaceae > Picea > Picea mariana. The sequence continues at coordinate 43,761 of JASDQU010372467.1, forward strand.
TCGACCTGGGAGTGGAAGCTCTTGGTGCGTATAACCATCCAATCATTGATTTATCAGTGCCCATCATCGTACAGGTTTGACCTTACGAGCATTGGGTAGTGTCACAAGCAACGATGGAAACAAATGTTGCTACTTCTTCAGGGAATACTCATATTTCCTCTACGACTGTCACTACAGGAGGTGTTCCACCTCCTAACCAACCATTGTCAATCCATGCCACTATGGTATCAACTGCATCTACCTCGGGAAATGGTCTAATTCTATCTATGGTAGAGATCACTATTCCTTTAACCCAGAGTGTGACAGGCCCTCCATTCTCATATGGGATGCCTGGCTTTGGTACAAGCACTATACTTTCCTAATCCACTCTACAGACTTTAGGTCTCGGGTTGGGGAGGTCCAACACTCCTCTACAAGGATCTATGGGGAGAAATTTATCTCCCTATAAATCTTTCCCTTACGGAGGGGGTCATATACCTCCTTCGTCCCCTTCACTCGGCGGTGCTCACCAGCCCTCCGCCGAGCGAAATGTAAATTATAGTTCATTTGGAGCAGGGATTCAAGGAATTCCTTATTATAGTATGCTAGTAGGCTCGACACCATTCTCTTTTTTTGATGTGTTTGGTAATAACACTTTCTCGTCAACTTTTGTCTTGACCGGGGGCAACCCTGGTTATGGACAACAACATCCTCTATAGGCTACTATTTCTGCACAGGGGGCGAACTTAGGAATTCCTTCCTCACAAGGACCTTGGAAACTGTGGCAAGGATTAGTTCCCTTGTCAGGGATGCCAACTGGGGGAAATCCCTTGCATAGTCAATGGAACCCCGGGCAAGGCTCAACACCTACGCCCGTCGGATCGACAGGGGGAAACCCTTCCCAAAATTCTTGGAATGCAACGCAAGCCGAGCCTTTTACGTCCTATTACGGGAGTCATCCGATGACATCTCAACAAGCGCAAAATCCATATGCTGGTCACGACCATGGTTATTACTAGAACCCTAGCTAGCAACCTAACTTTTCCTGGTAACCTAGTGCCAGCCAAACTCCAAGCTCCTTTTTCCCTGGTTATAATCAACAACCCAAATTACCATTTCTGGAAACTATACACTTGCCAGAATTGACAAGGTTATTAAACGACCCCATCTATCACGATATTTGTTGGCCTCTGATGCCAACCAAGTTTCCTTCGAACATTCCAAAGATCGAAGCTAAGCCTAACGCAGATCCAGGCGATCATGTGACTACCTTCCATTTATGATGCTCATCCAACTCTTTGAGAGATGACTCCATCCAGTTTCATTTGTTTCAATGCACTCTCATTGGGAGTGCTACGAAATGGTACATCGAGATCGATCGCTCAAGATACTCTTCCTTCGGCAAATTGGCAATGGATTTTTGAAACCATTTCCAATTACCTATGAGATACGACATCGACACTGAATTGTTGGCCAACTTTGAGTAGACAAAAGAAGACCATATCTCCAATCACATCCAAGAATGGAGACGCTGAAAGAGTTTGATAAAAGTTCCAGTCCCACCAGCATTCCTGCTTGAGTGGTTCCTTAATTCTTTGGTACCCCAGTTGTCTAAAGACATCGCAACGTTGAGGGTCTTTTCAGAGGAAGATGTGATAATGAGAGTCCAACATATACAACTGATTTACTCTCAATCTGGTGTACTTTACGAAGTTTTTCCAAATGCACCGAGGTCAGTACTTGACAATACCAGACAGAGGTCTAGAACGCATGCCTATGGTATTGTTGGTTCAGCACAAACGAAGACTGTTGATTAGTTGTCAAATCAATTGCACTAATTGTTGATACAATAGACAATGTCCAGCCAGATCACTAGTTTGGCTGCTGCCCCTACCCAAAATTTGGATGTATATAGTGTGCAAACGAAAAAACCAAAGGCCACCCAGTAGCCTAAGGGAAAGAAGAAACAAAAAAAGAAGGGTAAAGGGGATAATAAATCTACCGATAATGCTAGCAGGGGAAACATTGAAAAGAAGAAGTCAAAGTATCCATGTAATCTTTGTAAGGAAGACCATCCGACTCACCAGTGCCCTCGGATTGTGGACGCCCAAACGTTATTGGCACAACAACAGCCTATCTTGTTAATGAATCCATTTCCACATGGGAAGAATTTAGCTCAAGCCTCTTCAAGCGTGGAAGGGGCCGGTGAGGGACCCCCTCCATCTTTGAGTAATCCTTCGTTCGCGAATGTGTACATGATGAAAAGTAGCATTGACATAACAAATAGGACACACGACTATGGAATGCCAAGCACCTCTGAGAAGGGTAAAGAAGTCGAAAAACCATCTCTTCCTCTCCAGATTGAGAAGACGTTGGGAGAAATAATGACACACATCCCAAAAGGTTCGTTCAAGAAATATTCCCACAAACCAAATGCAAGGGTTGCCCAGAACTACTCTGTGGTGGAGGATTTGTCACAAACCCCTTGTGCAATGTCAGCTTTGGAAGTCCTCCAGAGCTGCCCTTCCCAGAGAAAGAATTTGTTAGTTTCCTTAGGATCTGCTGAGACTTGTAATCTAGGAACAATCATTCTTGATACGACAGACCTAAAACCCCATCTTCCTTACCACGTATCATTTCACATAGTAGTGGATTACACCATGAAAAATTTTACTCGGAACATTTTCCACATGGTGGTTGATGAGGGTGCCTCGACATGCGTGATGTCTTTGGCATGTTGGAAGGCCATTGGCCAACCTGTTTTGTCTCTGTCACCTAATCTTCTTACCGCTTTCAATGGTCATTCGATTCGACCACATGGAATCATCCCATCTTTTCCCATGCAGTTAGGAGGGAAGAATGTGTGCACCAAAGTTGAAGTGGTCGATGCGTCTCTTAACTACAATATCTTGTTAGGAAGGAGTTGGACCTATGCTATGCAATCAGTGGTCATGATAGTTTTTTGGGTCTTGTTGTTTCCACACGAGGGTCGTATCGTGACCATTGATCAGTTATCCTTCTCTAGTCTTGACCCTTCATCAGGGGTTTCCACGATCCCGATGATTGATAGCCCTTAGCCCAACATCATCAATGTGTGGGTTGGTTTGTGCTCACCTTTGATGGGTACCTTCTATTACGCGCCTCCAACCGGTAATTTCCATTACATGTCAGTTGTCCCCAACCAGCCTAGGGCCGAGATCTTTCAAATATCATTTTTTTGCACAACTTACTTTAACGATCCATGGAATCTTCATTCCCCATCAGCCACGATGGAAGGGACAAGGCACCATGGCATGGCCATGCCTTTTTCCATGGTAGAAGTTGTGTATTCTATAGTCCAGCAAGCTTCCACCGACCCTGATCCGACTCCCGCACAGGAGTTAGATCCGGTTCTCGAGCCTATTTGGGCTCAAGGTTTCCTCACCAATAGTGATTCTTTAGACTTGGTCTTGCCCTTGGACGAGGTGATTATTGAGGCAATGACTAGTACAGAAAGACCCTGGTATGATCTCCATCACAGATCTTATTTTCTCCCAGAGTTAAGAAGAATTGAAGAAAGAGAATTCACTCTGACTATGACTGGAGATAAGGCTTGTTCTATCAATCCTTTGGATATGAACGTTTTTTACGCTGAAGGAAATATGGAAACCATTGCTCAAATGATACCTATCGATATCTCGAGAACCCCTGGCATCATCGAGAATATTTTCATCTGAGCAGACTGCTCCCTCGAGGAGATTTGAATCTACAAAAATTTATTTAAATAATTCTGCGACGTGTTTGCCTGGTCTTACGAGGAAATTCCAGGCATAGATCCAAGAATCGCTGAACATGAAATCATGAGATATTCTGATGCTAAGTTAGTCTGATAGAATATTCATCTAGTCAATCCTAGGAAGGCAACAACTATTAAGGCTGAAGTAGAGAAACTACTCCAAGATGGTTTCATCTACCCCGTCCAATTGACTCAATGGGTGTCAAATCTCGTTCTAGTTAACAAAAAACAAGGTACGATTCATGTATTTACAGACTTCCATGATTTGAACAAGGCTTGTCCAAAGGATAATTTCCCCACACCATTTATTGAACAGATGGTTGATGAATGCATAGGTTGTGAAGCCTTTTCTTTCATGGATGGTTTTTCGGGATACAAACAGATATAGATCAAGCCCGAAGACCAACAAAAAACCGCTTTCATCTGTCCGTGGGGTACATTCACTTATTGGGAGATGGTTTTTGGTCTAAAAAATGATGGAGTTATGTTTCAATGGGCTGTGTCTTTTTCTTTCCACGACCTCAAACACATAGTTGAGGCTTATCTCGATGATTTAGCATCATGATCTTGCAAGAGATCTGATCATCCCGCACACCTACGAACTATATTTGAGCAATGTCACAACTACTAGATCCACTTGAATCTAAACAAATGCAGTTTTTATGTAACATCGGGTCATCTGTTAGGTTTCATAGTTTCAACAACATGGATCATGGTCAATCCTCTAAAGGTTGAGGCAATAGATCAGTTGCCTCCCCCGTGCACAGTCCCTCAGCTTCAGAGTCTACAGGGAAAATTGAACTTTTTACAGCGTTTCATCGTGAACTATGCCGAGATCACATTTAAGGGTTTCATGCATTTACTAAAGAAGGAAATTCCTTTTCACTGGGAAGAAGCCACTCAACACTCTTTCGCAATGTTGAAACCCGCCCTCACATCTACCCCTCTACTACGGCCACCCAATTATAATAAAGATTTCTTATTGTACTTGGTTCAGGAGGATGATTTGCTCTCAAAATATGTGATTTATTACCTAACACAAGGCCCAATTGGACCAGAACTCAGTTATTCCCACATTGAAAAACTTGCATTGGCAGTAGTTCATGATGTCCAACAGTTCTGTCATTACATATTGTTTCGCAAGACCACTATCATTTCCATTGTGAATTTGTTTCAATATGTGTTGACACGACATGTGATTGGTAGAAAGGTCAGTATATGGATATTTATCTTCCAGGAATTCGACTTGGATTTTGTTTCAGTGAAATCCAAAAGGTCGTTGGTCTTTGTGGAACTCATTTCAGAACTTTTGGTCAAATCAGGTGATGTTATACCCAAAGAGTCACCTATCAAAGGAGACATGTTTATGATCGCGTATTAGAACCCCTGGTACAGAGATATACTAGTCTATCTCCAGACTTTGAAGTTTCCTATCTCTGCTTCTCATGATGAGCATCATCATATACGCCATCATGCCAAGAACTATCTCATACTCGAGGACACTTTGTATCATCGAGGTGTAGATTGCATCCTTTGCCGGTGTCTCACTCATGAAGAAGCGGAGATCATGCTTAATGATTGCCACACTGGAGCATGTGGTGGTCACTTGTCTGGGTTGGCAACAACCCAAAAGATTCTACGAGCCAGTTACTTTTGGCTGACATTAATCAAAGATTGTGTTGAATTGGTCAAGAAATGCCACCTGTGTCATATCTTCTCTCAGAAGATGAGGGTGCACCCAACTCCCATGTTTCCTGTCATCAAAGTTAGTCCCATCACCAAGTGGGGGATTGATTACGCTACATGAAACCCTCCATCTGCAAGGGGGCACTGTTATATCATCGTAGTAGTCGACTACTTCACGAAGTGGTTCGAAGTTATACCAACGTTTAAATATGATGGCAAGACTGCATATCTCTTTTTATTTAACTAGATAATAGCAAGGTTTGACGTCTCGAGAGATATTTTCACTGACCATGAAAGTCACTTTTAGAACAAAATGATGTCTGATTTAGCATCCAAGCTTGGGTTGAGGCAAGAACATTCATCACCCTACTACCCACAAGCGAATGGTCAGGTGGAAGCTGTGAATAAATCCCTTAAGAATATTTTACAGCGAACAATCAATTCAACAAGGTCAAATTGGCATTTGATGTTGTATTTGACATTATGGACCTACCGAATGTCTATTAAGACTGCAACCAGTTTCTCACCCTTTCAACTCATTTATGGGCTGGAAGAATTCTTTCCTATAGAGTGTCAAATCCCCTTTCTAAAGTTGGCAGTACAGTTATTGCCAGACACTTCACCGCTTGAAGAGTTCTTATTATATCTTGAGTAGCTTGATGAGCAACGTCAGGATGCAGCCTTGGCTAATGAGGCTCAAAAAAAAAAAGTCAAGTGTCAGTATGATCGGTCCGTCCGTCCTCGGATTTTCTCTGAAGGTGACTTTGTCCTAGTCTATGACCAAGATAAGGACCCCTTGGGGGAAGGCAAGTTCAAACCCATGTGGTTCAGGCCTTTCATCATGAAGGAGGTTCTAAATAAGGGTGCTCATTTTCTGGTGGAATTTGAGGGAGATGCTTTAGTGGAGCCCAGAAATGGGCTCTACCTCAAGAAGTATTACTCGTAGGTGAGTCGTCGTGGGTGACTTCTTGTAACATATGTATAGTCTTATACATTTTATTTTTATTTTTTGTCTTGTTGGTTTTATGGACATGTCATTTTGATGTCATATTTTTCACTTTGGAAGATGTCAAATGAATCATAGGTGTTCATTGGGCTTGCGGACGGTGCTATCCGACACACTCAGAGGCTTTCTTCCGCAGCTTGGGTGATTTTTACACCTCATGGCTAGTTGTTATCTTCAGGAGGCATATGTTTAGGTGACACCACAAACAATGTTGTCGAATATAGTGCATTCTTAGAGTTGCTTCGTGATGCTTTTTCGCATGGTATCTCTCACCTTTGGGTCTACTTAGACACTCAACTACTTGTGTCTCAGTTAAAAGGGGTTTACCGCGTTTACGATCCTACACTACACTGGCGGTTCCTTAGGGTATGTCTCTTAGAAATAAGATTTGATTACATTACGTATATCCATGTTCCTAGGAGATTGAATCAAATCAGAGATACTCTAGCTAATCATGTATTAGATTGTCATATTGCACAGATGTAATAAAAATCACACACATGCACATGTAAATACATTTGTAAAATAGATGTAATCCATAAGACGTAAAAAGATGTAAAATATCCATATATATATCAAAACATATCAGAGTAGAAGGGTGAGCGCAAGTGCCTCAAAAATATGTCCAGTAAGAGTCACATGGCTTATG
>JASDQU010372468.1:16278-27823 GCA_032191745.1 Picea mariana
CATTGGTGTTGAACTTACCGATAGAAAATTTCCACAGAGGAGTCTGGAATATACGGGGCCGATCCCACTTGGGATTTTTTTGTGGATGCGGTAAAGGAATAGTATTACCCTGTTGGCAACTATGAGGACCGGTACATGAGATGGACCACACTGCAGCAAGAGAGGGGCCAAGCCATTCCAGAGTTCACCAATACCTTCCATACCTTGTGCACCAAATTGCGTATCAAAGACTCCGAGTGACATTTGGTTATGAAATACCATGGGGCTCTACACAGATACATCCAGACTGAAATGGATTTTCTGGACATCTCATCACTCGGTGTTGCTTATCGATATGTTGTTAAAATTGAGAAGAAATTTAAGAACTAGAACAAACGGGAGTTTTGGTCTGCAAATCCACAACAACCAAAGTATGACAAAGACAACCCTAACAAACAGTTTCCCGAAAACCAGTCCAAGACACAGCAAAAGAAGGATCACAGGAAGACAAAGAAGGACACCGGAAAATGGTGTGAGTTCCACAAAAGCCCCTGGCACAACACTGATGAATGTCACTCAAAATAGTCATTAGTGGCCGAGATCAAAGACAAAGAGTTGAACACTGATTCAGAATCTGATTCTGAAAATAATTGTAGAGGACAAATCATTGACGTAGACCCCACTGTTATTGTCGCTACCGCAGCAATTCAACCAAAAGAACCAACAGATCATGAAGAGGGGGAGAACCTCTTTCCTTCACAGATGTGGGTGAAGGGGACCCCACTGCATTTTATTGTTGATAGCGGAAGCCAAAGGAACCTCATCTCAGTAGAGGTCGTCAAAGAGTTGGGATTGTCGACAACACCACATCCGCAACCATACAACAATGGGTGGCTTCGCCAAGGACGAGATCTCCGTGTCAACCAACATTGTCGAATATCATATGCCATCCAACCCTTCAAGGATGAGGTATTATGTGATGTTGCCCCACTGGATGTGTGTGATTTTCTCTTGGGCCAACCATATATGTGGAGACGCCATGTTGTTTATGAGTCTCGACCCCGTAGTGTCATTGTTACTTTGGGGGGTCATCTCTACAGAATACCAGAGGTAGTTCCGACTACTGTTCCACCTAAAAAGTGCCGCAAGGTAGTATCTCATACTGCAAAATTCAGCTTCTTCACAATCTGTTCAAAAGGGGAACAAAAGGACACTACAACCACTACATCCTTGCCCCAAGCACCTTCTATCCAACAGAAACAGATCGACGAGGCTGCAACAAAGTGCAAAGATTCCTTTTGCACATCATCCTCGCATGTATCTCAACTTCTTGAACAACCTCAACCTCAACAGGTTTGTGACAGATTTCCACAAATTGAGCAGCACGATGTCTCCAGCAAGACCAACAACTCACCAAGATACAGATTCAACAAACGCTTTTCTCTCTCCCCCAGGAGCTCAACGCAATGGAGGCCATTGATTCCTAAGGAGGGAGGATTGATATAGGTGGATATCAGTGGCCACCCACCTTTTCCAAATGACTCAAAACATTTTTCTGGCAATTTTGGCAATTTACTATTTTTAGCGGGTTTTAACTTCCGGGGCCATTTTGAGGGTCCAAATGAAGGTTTTTTGAGATCGATGTTCTCAATTATATCCAAAGGCATTACTGAGCCACAAAAATCAATTTCCTCTATGATACCTTTCCAACGAGCTATCACACGCCTAAAACGAAGATCGTATGCAAAAGTTACGACCCCGGGAAGTTGATGTACTCACTTACCCAAACAGGGCCCACATGACTTTTGGCGTTTCATCTACTAGGGTTAGTTTTTTGGATATATAGGGTTTTGGGCATTCATTATTATTGTAAAAAGGCCTTGAGAGCCTCATTGTAATCATCTTCTTACGAATGCGAGTAGCCATCACATCTCTTCTCAGAGATAAGCTGCCACCATTCTAGCGAGTCTTTCACTCTGTATTTTTATAGTCTCTGTAAGTTTCTTTGATTAATAGAAATCATGTATTACTGTATATCTATGTTTATAGTTGCACCTATGATACATTTCTGTTATATTATTAAATATTTGCAATATCTCTGTGCATTTGTTTATTATATCTCCACTCTCATTTCGTGTGAAAATAATCCGAATCAGTGGTATCAGAGCATGCTGCTCTTGATCGTTTTTTTTTTGCATGTCCCTGATGAGGTCCGAGTATAGAAATTTGGGTCTCGAGCTTGTCTCTCTTGAATACAATCCCTCTCCCACACCCAATAAACACTCAATGGCAGAAGAAAAGAAAAATGACGGAGCAGACGATCCTATCAATCTGTTGCTTGAGCAAGCTCTTACGTGATAGAGGGACGAAATGATGGAGAATTTTGCCCACATCCTTCAAGGCCTGCCAATAGCATCAGGTGCATCTTCATCATGTGGCCACTTTGGAGGAACCTCGCCTTCCAAGGTACAAGTTAACTTTGATATTCCTGTATTTGAAGGACAGATAGATGCAGAAACCCTAGAAAAATGGTTAACTGTGCTAGAAGGTTATTTCTCTGTTCACAATTTTTTCGACAAAGAAAAGATCACCTTCACACTCCTTAAATCTCTCCCTCATGTCAAAAGTTGGTGGGGAATTTACTAGGAGCAAAGTTCCACAGAGGAGTATGGAATATATGGGGCCGATCCCACTTGGGATTTTTTTGTGGATGCGGTAAAGGAGCAATATTACCCTATTGGAAACTATGAGAACCAGTACATGTGATGGACCACACTAGGGAAAGAGAGGGGCTAATCAGTTCCAGAGTTCACCAATACCTTCCATACCTTGCACACCAAACTGGGTATCAAAGACTTCGAGTGACATTTGGTTCTGAAATACCGTGGGGCTGTATACAGATACATCCAGACTGAAATGGATTTTCTGGACATCTCATCACTCGGTGTTGCTTATCGATATGCTGTTAAAATTGAGCAGAGATTTAAGCACTAGAACAAACGGGAGTTCGGGTCTACAAATCTGCAATAACCAAAGTATGACAAAGACAGCCCTAACAAACAGTTTGCCAAAAACCAGTCCAAGACACAGGAAAAGAAGGGTCACGGGAAGACAAAGAAGGACACCGAAAAATGGTGCGAGTTCCACAAAAGCACCTAGAACAAGACCAACGAATGTTGCTCAAAATAGTTATTAGTGGCCAAGATCAAAGACAAAGAGCCAAACCCTAATTTAGAATATGATTATAAAAATAATGGTAAAGGACAGATCATTGACGCGGACCCTACTGCTATTGTCACTACCACATCAATTCAACCAGAAGAACCAACAGATCTTGAAGAGGGAGATCACCTTTTCATTCACAAATGTGGGTGAAGGGGACCCCGCTACATTTTATTGTTGATAGCAGAAGCCAAAAGAACCGCATCTCAGCAGAGGTTGTGAAACAATTGGGATTGTCAACAACACCACACCCGCAGCCATACAACATTGGGTGGCTTTTCCAAGGACAAGATCTCTGTGTCAGCCAACAATGTCGATTATCATACGCCATCCAACCCTTCAAGGATGAGGTATTATGTGATGTTACGCCATGGGATGTGTGTGATGTTCTCTTGGGCCAACCATATATGTGGAGACGCCATGTTGTTTATGAGTCTCAACCCCGTAGTGTCATTATTACTTTCGGGGGTCATCTCTATAGAATACCAGAGCTAGTTCCGACTACTGTTCCACCTAAAAAGTGCCGCAAGGTATTATCTCATACTACAAAATTCAGCTTCTTCACAATCTATTCAAAAGGAGAATAAAAGGACACTGCAACCACTACATCCTTGCCCCAAGCACCTTCTATCCAATAGAAACAGGTCGATGAGGCTGCAACAAAGTGTAAAGATTCATTTTTCACATCGTCCTCTCATGTATCTTGACTTGTTGAATATCCTCAACCTCAACAGGTTCGTGACAGATTTCCACAAACTGAGCAGCGCAACGTCTCCAGCAAGACAAGAAACTCACCAAGATACAGATTCAACAAATGCTTTTCCCTCTCCCCCGGGAACTCAACGCAATGGAGACCATTGCTTCCTAAGGAGGGAGGATTGATCCAAGTGGATATTGGTGGCCACCCACCTTTTCCAAATGACTCAAAACAGTTTTCTAGCAATTTTGGCAATTTACTATTTTTAGCAGGTTTTAACTTCCGGGGCCATTTTGAGGGTCCAAATGAAGGTTTTTCGAGATCACGGTTATCAATCATAGATAAAATCATGATTGAGCCCCCAAAATGAATCTCCCATATGATACCTTTCCAACGAGTTATCACACACCTAAAACGGAGATCATATGCAAAAGTTATGACCCCAGGAAGTTCATGTATACACTTACCCAAACGGGGCCCACATGACTTTTGGAACTTCATCTCCTAGGGTTAGGTTTTTGGATATCTAGGGTTTTGGGCATTCTTTCTTATTGTAAAAAGGCCTTCAGAGCCTCATTGTAATCATTTTATTGCGAATGCAAGTAGCCGTCACATCTCTTCTCATAGATAAGTTGCCACCATTCTAGCGAGTCTTTCACTCTATATTTTTATAGTGTCTGTACATTTCTTTGATTAATAGAAATCGTGTATTACTGTATATCTATGTTTATGGTTGAACCTCTGATACATTTATGTTATATTTTTGAATATCTGCAATATCTCTATGCATTTGTTTATTATATCTCCGCTCTCATTTTGTGCTGAAAATAATCCGGATCAACCCACTTGCAACCTACAGTTTTTTCTGTCTTTTGGATGTTCTACTAGGTCCCATGTGGCGTTCCTCTCTAATGCCTTCATTTCATCCTTCATTGCTTATTTCCATTTATCACTGTTAGAACCCTTCATAACTTCCTAATAGCATGAAGGTTCATCATCATTAGTACTTAAAGAAACTAATGAAACTAAATCATCATACCTTCTTAGAGGATTTCTGACCCGTGTAGACCTCCTTACGGAAGTTTGTGGCTCATCCACAATTTTTTGACTGTCATCATCAACCATGTCTTCCTCTGCTGCAGGAGACTCTTCATGAACATCTTATGAAACTTGCTCGTGTTCACCTTCATTGGTTTCAAAATGAATTTGTTGATACTTTGGTGCTTCTTCCTATTTCATTTGAACATCTACATTTGATTTGATGAGAGATGATTCATCAAATATTACATATCTGTTAATGGTGATATTGTGGGAAGTAGGATCCCACAACCTGTACCCCTTAATACCATCACCATATCCAACAAAGATAAACCTTTTTTATTTTAGATCTAATTTAGAGCGTTGATGTTTTGGAATTAGAGCATAGGCATCACAACCAAAAAATTTAAGATTAGAATAATTACAAAGGTGACATGTCCATACCTCTTCAGGAATTTTTCATTCTATTGTTGTTGATGGTGATCGATTCACTAGATAAAAAGTTGTAGATACAACTTCTACCGACAGTTCCTGCTGCAATTTGGCGTTACTCAACATACTCTTTGCTCTCTCTAGAAGAGTCTTGTTCATGCGTTCAACAACTCCATTTTTCTGAGGAGTATAGGCAGTGGTTTTATGCCTATCGATCCCAAATTCCTTGCAATAATTCTCAAAATCCATTGATGTAAATTCACCACCATTATCAGTTCTTAAACATTTAATGGACCTACCAATGCTCTTTTCCACTAAAGCTCTAAATTGCTTGAAAATTGTAAATACATCAACTTTACTCTTCAACATATAGACCCAAACCTTCCTAGTGAAATCATCTATACAATTTACAAAGTATGATGATACTCCATATAAAATAGAAGGGGATGGTCCCCAAACATTAGAATGGATATAGTCAAGAATTCCCTTACTGGCATGTCTTCCGGTTTTAAATTTCTGCCTATTCTGTTTTCCATAAATACAGTGCTTGCAAAAATATAACTTTAAAAAATTTAGACTAGGAAGTAATTTGCGATCAATTAATACCTTTAATCCTTGTTCGCTCATATGACCCAACCGTTGATGCCATAGTCGAATAGAATCATTGTCGTTCTCAGATATCATTGTCGCATGATCTGATTCAGTCCTCCCTTCTAACAAAAACAAGTTACCAACCTTCTTTGCTTTCATAACCAGTAGGATAACCTCCTGTGTATAAGACTCCAAAAGAGATTTGGTTCTTCCTAAGCTCAGGCACATGTCTCACATCAGTTAGTTTTTAACAATTCCATCAAACATCTTAATTCGAATGCTACCAATTCCCACAACTTTACATGAGATATCAATTCCCATGTAAACAGTTCCATCATCTATAAACTGATAAGTAATAAACCCATGTCTATGAAGACACATGTGGTTTGAAGCACCAAAATCTAATAACCACTGTTGATCATAATGTGAACCAATAGTAATTGATTAAAATTCATCAGTCATGCCTAAAACTGTTTTTGAACCTGTTTAAGTTGCATTTGCTTCCTTCATCTCTTTTGGAGGGTCTTCTTTGGAGGCTTGTTGTCGCTTCCAACAGTCCTTCTTTAGGTGTCTAGATTTTCCACAAAACCAACACTTAAGCTTGCTCTTTATACCCTTCAAATTTGACCGAGTAAATCCCTCTGACCGTGTCCTCTTTCTTTAGGTCCACCTCTGATCACCATCCCCTCAGATGTAGAGGTTTCTAGATTATATTTCTTCCTTGTTTCCTCAGACAGTAAAGCTCCAACAATGTCATCAAAATCAATACTTTTTGTTGAACTGAAACTAATAGAGGTAACAAAATGATCCCATGACACAGACAAAGAACATAATAATGTAATCTCCTTATCTTCAGATTTGAATTTCACTCCCATGCTAGTCAACTGAACTAATACAGTATTAAAGGTATTTAAATCATCAGCTATCTTCGTACCTTCCTTCATGCGCAAACTGTACAATTTTCTTTTGAGGAAAATCTTGTTCGTCAAGGATTTCGTCATGTACAGGATTTCCATCTTTGACCACAAACCGGTTGTTGTCTTCTCTGTAAAAATGTTGAATAGAACATCATCGACCAAACACACACATATGTCACTCAGTGCTCTCGCATCCATCTCATCCTAGTCTTCGTCTATTGTGGATGCAGGCTGTTCTATTTTTCCCAAAAGCGCCTTCACCACACCTTGTTGCACGAGCAGATCATGCATCTTAACATTTGAGATCTCAAAATTGTTCTTTCCATTGAATTTCTCAATTTCGAACTTAGCCCTCTGTGTCTTTTCCATTAGACAAAACATTCCCTAAAAAACACCACTGCTTCTAATAACCAAGGCCCTTTCAAAAAACAAAAATATGTGGAGGAATAATGGTTTAATCTTAACAAGGTTTTATAAAATATTTAATAAAAAACCTTTTTAACCCTGCCTTTATTAAAAAGACATTTAAAAATTCACCTTTTAATATATATANCCCACCTTATTCCTCCACCCTTTTTGAATGTTTTAAACATTCACGTCATGACAAAGTCCTTGAGCTTTTAAAATTCAAACTTGCATAAACTTCCATACTTTTATCGCCAAAAAAAAATATCGATTTCTTTCACCATGCGAATTTTTTCTTTATTCGTGGAGTTTTAGGAAGTTGTGTATCCCTGCACCTCTCATTGTGAGTGGCCTGTGTACTTCAAAGGGCCTCCGCACCTCCCATATGGTTAGACTGCGGAGATCTCGAAAATTACCCGTGGATCCGCTGCACCTCCCGATGCAAATAGGCCATGGAAATTTTGAAAAACCGTCGCACCTCCCAACGTATCCAGATCGTCGTGACCTTCGAGAGGAGAGACCTACAGAAATTTGGGAATAGATGCACCTCGAGCTACTGTTGTTTCTCCTTTGAATTTCGATTCTCTCAACGTCCTCTCTTCCAACCATCTCAGATACCACTTGTTGAAATTTGCAAATGTGGAAACAAAAATATCACATAAGACAATCAATAAAATCCAAACAAGAAACACAACAATCTACGTGGTTCACCCAAACGTTGGGCTACGTCCACCAAACATAGGTATCGGTTGTCTTATTATTCAGATCAAGGATATTACAATAGACTTTCACTCATCTCACTCTCCTCATGTCCGCCTCTACGGGCTTACATAAAATTATATACATTACACAAGAAAACTGATTATTAAATGTAATCTCATCTATATTCTAACTTGGTCGTATTTGTTACAACCAACACTGGATTATAGGATGTTAGTTCTTATTTAGTGAACTTTTCATATGGAAAAAAGTGTTTTCATGGTATATTAAAGAATACTTTTAATTTCTCTATATTTATAAATATCTCTTAAAATTCTTTTGTTTAACCTTCATCCTAATACATCTTACCAATAAATCAAAAAACCTTATTTTTACTAAATATCTATTATTTATTTCAAATACTCAATGTAATATTGCATTTCTTTTTTAGTAGAGGTGCCAAACAAAATTTCTTCATGAACTTTGATGTAAAGCAAAATTACTAGTTTGTATGTCTTTGAGCTTGAGTTTATGATTCTACTGTGTGGAATTTTTTGAGGGGAACTAAAGAGAAACGTTGATTTCCATGCAAATATGCTACAAAATATCTAAAATATGCATGAAGTGGCCAACACGAAGTGGGACAGTGGGCCATTCAACGATACAAAAAAAAAAAACTGTCTCTAGCTTCCCCCTCTATTCAAAAGAAATTGATTGAATGTGTCCTGAAACCTATGGTTAAGGGATCTTCAATTTCTGATTTCACTTTGAATTTTTTCAGGTTTTGTGTGGGAAACGTTTCACTGCACAAGGTAATTCTTCATTTTCCTAAAATAGGTAAACAAGGAGCTCACAATCCTAGACAATTAGTTCTCTTTTTCTAAGAGGATTGACATGCAAGGCAAGCACAAGAATTACACTGCCAAAAAAATCAGATTGCCACACTATTTATCAATGTTAGGTTGCTAGGTAAGTGATTCTCGGGTCTTATATTCTCAATTCCTACATTTTACTACCATAGCCATCACATTCATTTTCCTTTCAAATTGTTTGTATCCATCCAAATAATGAACAAAGGGACCAATAAACTATGGACCTACATATGATGAACAATATTCAATGCTGCTACTGTCAAAATTATTTCCTTAAAAAAAAAGACAAATAAGGATTTTTCTACTCACCTGGTATCACCTTTAGCCTTGAGTTGATATCTACATTTATGGTATGCTTGACCAACCATGTCTGCGTCTACAAATTTGGGTAGATCACCAACTTGCAAAGGGTTTTTATAACCAATAGCAAGAAAAGGATTCATTCATCCATGAACACGATGGGTACCATATCCCAAAAATTTTATAGCATATAGAAAGTAAAATACAACCACCTAAAGTAATCTTATGAATAATCCTTAATTTAAAATTTATGGAAAAGCTATCAAAACACATTGTCCAACACACTTCAAGTATTCACATAAAAAAGAAAGATCATATTAATCCAAACTACAAGTGCACAATGAAATAAGTTCCCAACAAAAATAACTCTTAGTCCTTCCCACCCATCAATTTCACCCATTTTCATCGAGAGGTTGTTGTTATTCTTTTTTAGGGTCCAAATGGATTCCATCAACTACAATGAATGATATATTGATTATAATAGAAAAGTGTTGTAACCTACCCAACTCCCTAGCTATGTTTTGTTATTATTCATAGATTGTCTAAACATATCGATTCAAATGCGTAGAATACGTACAACATGACATGCAGGAATGGTATTATTATTAAATCATAAAAGCATTCAAATTGAAAATAACACAATGATCAAAATGTTTATCTTTTAAAACATTTTACACAAGGATCTATAGACATCAGAGGTTCCACCCAACCATAGTCTATGTTGCAAAAATTCTCTCTACAAAAGACCACCCTTAGCTGGGGTTATGATTCCACATAGACAAACGAGCTCCCACAGGTGTCTATGGTCCATTGTAATAGCTCAAAACTCACTAAAAAGATAGTGAGATGACTCCTGCAACAATTTCAACTCCCCAGTTTCGTTCCCCATTAGTCTTCACAACCCAAGGAATGAGATTTCCTTCTCTACACTGTGGTCCCTCAAACAATCTCCATCCCCTTCAGGGCTCCATCATATATCAACCAGGAATCTCCCGATTGAGTGCTCTAGGAAATACAACTGCAATAGAAGTTCTTACACAATATTTATGAATGACATACATGTAATTTATCACCACAAATCACTCATAGGCATAAAAACCTCATTCTTGGCATAACTACTAGCTTCAACAAACTCTCCTCAATAGCCACTATAGCTTGCCACTCTTGTAAAACATTCATTTCTCATTTTCCTTACTTCTTGCTAACTACAAAAAATGCTCTTCTCCCTACTCAAAGTTCCTCTTCTCACATGCTTGTTTGACTATTACTATTCCCGACCCCCAAGGATGATTACACTCAAACCATGACATCATAACTGAGTGGGTTGATGATGCAGGAGCATCGTATAAAGCCAAAGACACGCACCTAACCAAAGGAGACAGCTAGAAAAGCACCAGCCACTACTACATATTGTAAAAATTCCGACGTTTTATTTGCGGTGTTATGGACAAAATTGTCCATACTGTCGCAAAATAGAGAAAATTTATAAAAAAAAAAATTGATGTTGCCCGATAACGTCGCAATTGCCACGTTAACGTCGCAATTGCAACGTTTTCCACTGGAACGTCGCTCTTGCCACATTTTCCACTGGAACGTCACAATTGCCACGTTAACGTCGCTCTTGCCACGTTTGTGAAGATGTTTGTCGCAATTGCGACGTTAACGTCGCAATTGCCACGTTTTCCACTGGAACGTCGCTCTTGCCACGTTTTCCACTGGAACGTCACAATTTCCACGTTAACGTCGCTCTTGCCACGTTTGTGAAGATGTTTGTCGCAATTGCCACGTTAACGTCGCAATTGCCACGTTTTCCACTGGAATGTCGCTCTTGCCACGTTTGTGAAGATGTATGTCGCAATTGCCACGTTAACGTCGCTCTTGCCACGTTAACGTCTCTCTTGCCACGTTTGTGAAAATGTATGTCGCAATTGCGACGTTTGCGAAACTAGGTTTTCCCCTCCAACGGTCACCTTAGTATGTTCACCTATAAATATGTTGCATTTGACAGATGTTGCGACAAGTTTGTGGGTCTTCTCAGCGAACAAAAAATAGATATTTGTTTCAGTATAAGTTTGTGGGGAAGAATGTCAGAAAACATTAGAGTTGGGAAAAGAATTAAAGAGGGTGAAAAGGGTGACGGTAAATGTTATTGCCCTTGCAAAAGTTGTTGTACTAGACGTCCTGAAAGAGTTTTAATAGCAACAGCTACAAAACATTGTAGAAAATATGGGCACATGGACGGGGGATCAAATGAATATCGTCCGATGGTATGTTATATATTCATTATCTGTTTTAATATTTATTATATTTTCAAATTTTATAATGTTTTATACATGCACTAATTTTTCATGATTGTTTGTAATTATAAAGTTAGATTTGCCCCCTAACTTTAT
>JASDQU010372468.1:27923-70053 GCA_032191745.1 Picea mariana
TTACAATCAATTGTTATAGTCTTATCTAAATATTAGCAAAAAAATCTTAGGTCATTATTTAAGATTGAAATAAAAGAACCAATGCCACCTAGTGGCTACAGAGATATGAAAGTGTTAAGAACTTTGTATCTAATGGATACATAAACTAAGAGGATAAATTGTTAATAAAAAAATCTGAGTTTCTTAAATATAGACCGATGATATAGATTTAAATATTGATATGGCTAGTATTTTTTTTTCAAATACCTACAAGAAGGTCGCTATTGCGACATTTTGGAGTGTTGCTCCCATAGCAACCATGTCGGAGATGATACCTCTTAACGTCTCTCTTCCCACGTTATAGACGAGAACTTGCCACCTTCAAGACGTCGGTCTTGCCACGTTCTAGATGTCTCTATTGCCACGTTTCAGACGTCTGAAACTTCTCACTTGCCACGTTTGAAACGTCGGTCTTGCCACCTTCGAAGCGTCTCTCTTGCCACGTTTGAAACGACGGTCTTCCCACGTTTGCAACGTCTCTCTTGCCACGTTTGAAACGTCTCTCTTGCCACGTTTCAACGTCTCTCTTGCCACGTTTTCAACGTCTCTCTTGCCACGTTTGAAACGTCACTCTTGCCATGTTTCAACGTCTCTATTGCCACGTTTGAAACGTCTCTCTTGCCATGTTTTCAACGTCCCTCTTGCCACGTTTTCAACGTTTCTCTTGCCACGTTTGCAACGTCTCTATTGCCACGTTTGAAACGTTTCTCTTGCCACGTTTGCAACGTCTCTATTGCCACGTTTGAAACGTGGGTCTTGCCACGTTTTCAACGTCTCTCTTGCCACGTTTGCAACATCGGTATTGTGACGTTTCAAACGTCGCAATACCGACGAAAACTAGGTCGTCGGAAAAACGACGTCATGTGAAACGACGTTTGAGGGGGTCCGAGGTTTGTCAGTCTTCCGACAATAGAAAGTGGCAATTGCGTCGAACGCGCCGTCGGAATTTGACCCAAATGTAGTAGTGAGCGTACATTTTGAAGTGTTTTGAAGATTAATGAATGGACATTAATGTAATAGCTAGGGAAGCGTACATACTTTTGTGTTTTGGAGATTGTAAACAGATCTTGAGCATTACTCTCATCTATCAAATGTAGAGGCATTTATGCGTAATGAATGCAAGTAGGCAGATTTAATTTAATAGATTAGATAGTTTTAGGAGCGTATGAGGTAGGAGGGAAAACAGATGATAGACACCCTCAACCCTTGTATCATTGTAACATAATTCAAAATTCATAAGCTGTAGAGCTGCAGAGAGGAATATAGGAGGACAAAGAATTTTATGCATTTTAGTTGTTATTGGCCATGTACAGGAGCACTAGGATTAATAGAAGAAAGTTTTGATTCCAATCTATGTGTTTGTTATGGTTGTTGGAACCACTTGTTAAATGCTATGTTGCAAGCTTGTTTGCATTCTCTGTGTGCATTCTATTTCAATGCCAATGTGTGTGTGTATGCTCTAGAATTCTATGTTGAACGTTTGAATTCTAGATAATGGGTGAATGAGTTTCAGTTGTTTCTCTTTCTGAGAACTCCTGCAAAGAGTGCAGTGGAGGGTCCACAAGGAGTGCGTCGACTAGGTTCTGTGTTTCATCTCATAACCCTAAGAGGATATTCAAATTGTGTCTTTACAGGCAAAGAGTGCTAGCAAAGCACAAAGATGTACAAGGTGTGCGCATGCCGAGTGGATCTTTGGATTTTACAAATCCAAGAGAGAAATTGAGAGACTATTGTTGCAAGGAGTTCACGGAGTCAAAGACCCTAAATAACCAGAGGTTATTTGAAAGTTGCTGCAAGGAGTGCATGCAGGGACCCCTTGGAGGCTTTGAGTTTACAAGTGGAAGCTCAGGAGGGTTAGAACCTCTCAATTGTTTCAAAGGGAGATAGAGGTTGAATTGGTTCACAAGAGTTAAGTTCTAGAGGAAGGATGCCAAGTCATTTGGCTGGAAGTCCTTGAGAAGTTGAATCGGATGGTTGAATCGCTTCAGGAGGAAGTGCCGAAATCCAACGAACCATTGGGTCTCTTATAACAACGAAAAGATTAGGACTGAGTTCCTTTTCAACACCCAGAAGCTCAGGAGGAGTATTGACCGTCAGATCTGGATCAACAAGGACCATTGATCTCATATGTGAATTCGCATATCGAAATTCGGGGAATTGACTGACCAGTGGTTTGGGTCAAGTGTTGTACATTCCTGGGTGGAAAAATCCCGATACAACCAGGACCGTTGGATTGAGGGAGGCACACAGTCATCAATCTTTCCAAAGGTACGACTTCGGAGCCGGGGATCCATAAAGGAAGAGGAAAAACTGTTGGTTTCCCGCTTGAGTCACAAAAGATGGAAGATCTGTGTGGACAGGTGGCAAGAACTCACCCCATAAGTAGAGTAAAGTAGAAGTGGCAGGTGGTGTGTGCCCATTGCTTTGGGTAAATTCAACCTTTGTTGAGGGACCGCGTTTCATGGATTTGAAAGGGGAGGGCACGAGAATTTGGTGCTCCAATTCGCGAAGTCGTGAGTTGCGAAAGGTGCTTGCATAAGGCTTGGTTGTGGTCCTATAGGAAAAGGGGATGAAGAGAGGGCCTTAAACGTTAACCCATTTTCATTTTGCGTTTCGGCTATTGCCAAGTGCCAGGGCATAGTATTTGAAGAACCCCAACTCGCGAGACCCGAAATCCTTCGCGGGCTTAGGCAAAGAGTTTAATTAACCCTTGTTGAGGTTTAGAGAAGATCCTGTGTGGATCTCAGCCTAAGGGCAGGAGGTCTACACTAGTTGCAGTATCAGAGCCCAGAACAAGTTCTTTGTTTTCTGTAGTAGAGAGAAAAGAGGAATTTTACAGCCATGCCACCGAGAAGGAGAGAGAGGGCAATGCTCGATCCTACAGTGGAAAGAGAAATTCATGAATTACGTGCCAGGCTTGATGCTATGGAGACAACACAGAGGCACACAGTTAATGCTGGGGATATCAACGAAGATGAAACTGAAAATGAAGTTGAAAACGAAGAAGTTGCAATCGAAGATGATGTGGAAGAACGCTTATTCAAGGTTGTTGCTAGGATCGGTGCTAGGGAAAAAATGGATATTCCAATGTACGAAGGCAACTTGGATGTTGAAGAGCTCCTAGACTAGATTAGAGCTCTAGACAAATACTTCGACTATGAGGATGTCGAGGAAGACAAGAAATTCAAATATGTCATTACTAGACTTAAAGGGCATGCAACACTATGGTGGGATGAACTGTAGGCTGATAGACGTTGCAAGAGCAAGAAGAAAATCAAAAGTTGGGATAAAATGGTTGCAAAAATGAAAGCCAAGTTTATACCTATAGATTATCAAATAAATATGTTTTAGAGAATGCAGAATTTGAGACAAAAGATGATGTCAGTGAAGGAATACACTGAAGAGTTCTATAGGATAAACATCAGAGAAAGTCATCGGGAAAGCGACGATGAGAAAGTTGCCAGGTATATGAATGGTATACGGTATGACATTCAGGACGAGATTAGCATGATGACCATACGAACCGTAGAAGATGCTTATCAGATGGCTCTGAAAGCTGAAGAGAAGTTGAGCCGAAAGCAAGGTCAAAGAGGCTTAGGCAGAAGTCAAAGTAGAGGCAAGATGATTTCCCATTACAGAACTCAGAGACCAAAAGAAGAGGGGAAGAAACCTCAAACCCAACCTAAGAGAGGAGGAATCTCACAGGGGATGTAGTATGCTAATAGAAATACTTTTCCTCAATTCAAAGGAAGAGGAAGAGGCAGAGGAGGCGAAGTGAAGTGCTTTGTTTGTGGAAAAATCAGACATAAATCCTATGAGTGTCTACACAGGAAGGAAGATGGTGGTGAAACTCACATTGTCGAGGCTCAAGGATGGAATGTTGAGGCAGAGGATGCTGAGGGTGGAATATCTTTGATGATGAGAGAAGTTCTCTTGAAACCAAAAAGGGAACCAGAGAACCCATCCCGAAGAAATAGTCTGTTTCGGACTACTTGCAAAACCAAAGACAGGGTATGCAAGGTCATAATAGACAGTGGTAGCACAGATAATCTTGTATCTATGAAAATGGTAGAAAAACTGGAGCTAGAGACTGTTGCACATCCAAACCCATACAAAGTTTTGTGGCTACAAAAAGGACATCAGGTAAATGTCACTAAACAATGTTTAGTTGAATTTAAAATAGGGGGATATAAAGATGAGATATTATGTGATGTCATTCCCATGGATGTTTGTCATATATTGTTGGGTAGACCATGGAAATATGAAAGAAATGTGGTGCATGATGGGAGAAAGAACATGCACACTCTGGAGAAAAGCGGTGGGTTGCACATGTTGTTTCCGATTAAGAACAAAGAGGTGAAAACAGAGATGAGAAACACTATACTTATCATGAGTGGGAAGGAACTTCTTAAGGAAGTCAATAAGAAGGAAGAAACGCAATTCATTGTGTTTAGGAAGCCCAAAATTGTTCTAAACAACACTAGGATAGATAATTTACCGGAAGAAATCCAGGAGTTGCTGGAAGAATTTGTTGATATAGTAGTGGACGAACTACCTTGTTCGTTGCCACCTATAAGGAGTATAAGTCATCATATCGATCTTATACCTAGAGCCAATTTTATGAACAAAGCAGCATATCGGTTGATGCTATAGAAGAATGAAGAAGTTAAGAGACAAGTCTAGGACTTAATGGACCATGGATTGATTCAAGAGAGCTTGAGTCAATGCATTGTTCCGACAGTGCTCAGCCCAAGAAAGGATGGTGGCTAGAGAATGTGTACAGACTCAAGGGAAATCAACAAAATTACCATCAGGTACAGGTTCCCATTGCCAAGGATGGACGACTTGATGGATTGCTTGAGTGGAGCAAAGTTTTTTTCAAAGATTGTTTTGAAAAGCGGATATCATCAAATTAGAATGAGAGAAGGTGATGAATGGAAGACATCATTCAAGACAAATGAAGGGTTGTATGAATGGCTTGTCATGCCATTTGGCTTAACAAATGCGCCTTGTACTTTCATGAGGTTGATGAATGAAGTCCTGAAGGATTTCATTGGGAAATTCATCATTGTATATCTTTATGATATATTAATTTTCAACAAAACTAAAGAAAAACATTTAAATCATTTAGTTGTAGTGATGAGGAGGTTACAACAAGAGAAATTGCTGATCAATACGAAGAAATCGTCATTTATGAGGACAAAACTCATTTATTTGGGTTTTGTTATCTCTGCAAATGAATTGAAAATGGATCCAGAAAAGATAAATGTGATTAAGGATTGGCCATCATCGAAGAGTGTGTTTGAAGTTCGAAGCTTCCATGGTTTGGCTAGCTTCTACAGGAAATTCATCTGAAACTTTAGTGGAATTAGCGCACCGATGATGGATACGATGAAGAAAAGACATAAATCTTTTCAATAGATGGAGGAAGCAGAGAAGAGCTTTAAATTGCTAAAGAAGAAGATCATTGAGCAACCAATTTTGGTTTTTCCAGATTTCAGCAAGACATTCCAGGTCAGGTGTGACATAAGTGGATTTTCCATTGGAGCAGTCTTGAGCCAAGACAACAGGTCAATCATGTATTTCAGTGAAAAACTGAATGAAGAAAAGATCAAGTACTCCACGCATGACAAATAATTCTATGAAGTCATACAAGCGTTGAAGAAAAGGAGACACTATTTGGTTCCCAAGGAGTTGGTTTTGTACAATGATAATCACGCTTTGAAATTCGTGACTCAACAAAAGAAGTTGAACCAAAAACATGCTAAATGGGTTGAATACATGCAAAATTTTACTTTTGTGATTAAGCATATTTCTGGAACTGCTAACAAAGTTGTTGATGCTTTGAGCAGGAAATGTTTTCTTATGTAGGAATTTAGAGTCAAGACTTTGGGTTTTGATAACCTAAAGGAAATGTACAAGGATGATCTAGACTTCAAAGAGGCATATGAGGCATCTGAGAATCCAATTCTCAGGGATAGAAGCCAATGGACTGAATACATGATCCAAGATGGATTATTGTTCAGGGGAAATCAACTATGTATTCCGAAATGCTCCATGAGGGAGAATTTGTTGAAGGAAAAGCACAACAAAGGATTGGTCGAACACTTCAGTCATGACAAAATGTTCTCAAAGTTGAACGACTCATATTTCTGGCCAGGGATGAGGATAGATGTGAAGAAATTTGTTGACAGGTGCAGAATTTGTCAGCACACGAAAGGAAAAAGGTAGAACATAGGGTTATACCAACCATTACCCATACCGAAAAGGCCGTGGGATGCCGTGAGCATGGATTTCATATTGGGACTGCCAAGGACACCAAGGGAATATGATTCAATATTTGTAGTAGTAGAGATATTTTCAAAGATGGCACATTTCATACCATGCCAGAAAACTAGTGACGCAACTCATATTGCGAACCTGTTTTTCAAGGAAGTCGTCAGACTTCACAGCTTGCCAAGGAGTATCATTTCTTATCGAGATACCATTTTTGTAGGACATTGGTGGAGGACGTTATGGAAGAAGTTGGGGACAAATTTGTCTTTTAGCTCAGCATATCATCCTCAGATGGATGGATAGACAGAGGTCGTGAACAGGAGCTTGGGAGATTTGTTAAGAAGCTTAGTGAATAAACACCATAGTCAATGGGATCACATTCTGCCACAGGTGGAATTCGTTTACAATGATTCACTCAATAGAAGCACAAGGCAAAGTCCATTCCAGATTGTATATGGAATGCAACCAAGGGGAGTTTCTGAATTGAAAGATTAATAACAAGCTTAATTTAGGAGTGCTAGTGCAAAGGACTTTGTAGAAGGAATGAAGGAGCTTCACAACAGAATTAAGGAGCGATTGCAGAGTTCAAGTCAAGAGTACAAGCATAGAGCAGATCAACACAAGTGAGAACTTCAATTCAAAGTTGGTGATTTGATTCTTGCGCATTTAATGAAGGAGAGGTTCCCAAGGGGAACATACAACAAGTGGAAGATGATAAATATTGGACCGTGCAAGGTCATAAGGAAATTTGGGACAAACGAATATGAGATTGAATTACCTGATGGGGTCGGAATCTCACCGATATTCAGTATCGTAGATTTGTACCCTTACAGAGATGAAGAAGAAGGAGCAGAAGATAAACAAGAAAATATTCAATGGACAAAACAGATGCCTGTAGCTGAAAAGCCACAGATGGAAAGCATAATTGACAAGAGGATTAGCAAAAAGACTAGGAGAAAAGAGTATTTTGAATACTTGGTCAAATGGAAAGGTCATCCAGTTGAAGATGCCAGTTGGGAGGATGAAACAACAATTCAAAAGCATGGACGAACAGTGAAAGAACTCATGAACAGGAGTTCATAAAAATTTTCAAGCGAGGGAGTATGATGCAGGAGCATTGAATAAAGCCAAAGACACACGCCTAACCAAAGGAGACAATTAGAAAAGAACCAATGCACATTTTGAAGTGTTTTGAAGATTAATGAATGGACATTAATGTAATAGCTAGGGAAGCGTACTTACTTTTGTGTTTTGGAGATTGTAAACAGATCTTGATCATTTCTCTCATCTGTCGAATGTAGAGAAATTTATGCATAATTAATGCATGTAGGCAGATTTAATTTAATAGATTAGAAAATTTTAGAAGCATAGGAGGTAGGAGGGAAAACGGATGATAGACACCCTCAACCCTTGCATCATTGTAACATAATTTAAAATTCATAAGTTGTAGAGCTGCAGAGAGGAATATAGGAGGACAAAGAATTTTATGCATTTTAGTTGTTATTGGCCATGTACAAGAGCACTGGAATTAATAGAAGAAAGTTTTGATTCCAATATATGTGTTTGTTATGGTTGTTGGAACCACCTGTTAAATGGTATGTTGCAGGCTTGTTTTCATTCTCTGTGTGCATTCTATTTCAATGCCAATGTGTGTGTGTATGCTCTAGAATTCTATGTTGAATGTTTGAATTCTGGATAAGGGGTGAATGAGTTTCAATTGTTTCTCTTTCTGAGAACTCATGCAAAGAGTGCAGTGAAGGGTCTGCAAGGAGTGCATCGACCAGGTTCTGTGTTTCATCTCAGAACCCTTAGAGGAGATTCAAATTGTGTCTTTACAGGTAAAGAGTGGTAGCAAAGCACAAAGCCGTGCAAGGTGTGCGCAGGCCGGGTGGATCTTTGGATTTTACAAATCCAAGAGAGAAATTGAGAGACTGTTGTTGCAAGGAGTACACGGAGTCAAAGACAGTAAATAACCAAAGGTTATTTGAAAGTTGCCGCAAGGAGTGTGTGCAGGGACCCTTTTGGAGGCCTTGAGTTTGCAAGTGGAAGCTCAGGAGGGTTAGAACCTCTCAATTATTCCAAAGGGAGACGAAGGTTGAATTGGTTCACAGGAGTTAAGTTCTGGAGGAAGGATGCCAATTCATTTAGCTGGAAGTCCTTGAAAAGTTGAATTGGACGGTTGAATCACTTCAGGAGGAAGTGTCGAAATCCCCCAAACTATTGGATCTCTTAGAACAACGAAGAGATTAGGACTGAGTGCCTTTTCAACACCCATAAGCTCAGGAGGATTAGTTTCCATCAGATCCAGATCAACAAGGACCGTCGATCTCATATGTGAATTTGCGTATCGAAAATCGGGGAATCGAGTGACCAGTGGCTTGGGTCAAGTGTTGTAGATTTCCAGGTGGTGAAATCTCGATACAGCCAGGACCGTTGGATTGAGGGAGGCACACAGTCATCGATCTCGCCGAAGGTACAATTTCGGAGCCGGGGATCCATAGAGGAAGAGGAATGGCTATTAGTTGTCCGCTTGAGTCGCAAAAGCCGAAAGATCCGTGTGGACAGGTGGCAAGAACTCACCCCGTAAGTAGAGTAAAGTAGAAGTGACAGGTGGCGTGTGCCCGTCACTTTGGGTAAAGTCAATCTTCGTTGATGGACCACATTTCAGGGATTCACAAGGGGAGGGCACAAGAAGTTGTTGCTCCAACTCGCGAAGTCGCGAGTTGTGAAAGGTGCTTGCATAAGGCTTGGTTGTGTTCCTATAGGAAAAGGGGCTGAAGAGAGGGGATTACACCTTAGCCCATTTTCAGTTCGCATTTTGGCTATTGCCAAGGGCCAGGGCATAGTATTCGAAGTGCCCCAACTCGCGAGACCCAAAATCCTTCGCAGGCTTAGGCAAGGAGTTTAATTAACCCTTGTCGAGGTTTAGAGAATATCCTGCATGGATCTTGGCCTAAGGGCAGGAGGTTTGCACCAGTTGACTTCCTCACACAACCTTTTACATGAATTCAATGATTGAGTGCTTGATAATTAAAAGGGATAAATATCTAAATGAAAGTATGATTGATAAATATGGCTTAAGACTCAAGGCATATGGAAACCCCTCAAAACCCCCATTAAGACCCCTCTCTTTTGGAATCATAGATCCCCATTAATCTCGCTCTCACCTGTCTACAGTTAGTGCAATATTTCATTTTATTATTTTCAATGTATGATGTTTACATCACACATGGCTTGGACTATAGACATTCATAATACATACAAATATACAATGCTCCATAGGGGATCAAAATTGGGGTGTTACAAGTGCCTTGTCGGTATATATATCTATAATACCCACATAAAAAAATTCTAACAAAACTCTTGGTTACCATTTACAAGTGCACAAACACATTAGACTTCATCCAACAAGTATGTTGCAATGAAAAAATCGTCATGTTTAACGGTGGTCACATAAACATGATGGTTAAAAAAGAGACAATGGGGTTCCTACGTACACACTCACACATGAAAAATCTTGCATTCATAGAAACACACACATGTTCACTTTCTTGCATCCTCGACATTCCTAGAACCACCATGGAGGCTGCCAAGTCAACACCAACTACGCATTCTTAAGAATGTGTGTGTATTCTTAAAAGTGCATGCACATTCTTAAGAATGAGTGCACATTCCTAGGAATTCATTAGCTCTCTAGGAATGTGCACATGTTCCTACTCTTTTAATTTAGGAAAGGGTTGTGGTCAGTCCATTGTTATCAACATTCAGTGTTGTGTAATTTAGGAGTTATTGAACAAATTGAGGAGCTATATTTGAGGATATATTGACAAAGAATTGTAGGACTTTGCTGACATTGTCATTGACTCGTTCTAGGTAATTATTTCATTCAATTTGATTATTTATGTATTTCATAATTTTTTAAATTATAAAAAAAATAAAAAATCGTTTTTCCCTTATTAAAATGCTACTTATTTAAAATGGATCCTACACCTAGATAAAACTCAAACTCAATATCATTACATGGATATAGAATGAACCCCAACCGAGAACCCAAAAACATAAACATTGAAATTGATGTAGGATTGAGGTCACTAAGAACCCTTATACAAGACTTCAGAAATACTATACAGCCCTCATGGATTTCACTAGCCACATCCATACATAACATTATTACTTCTATTGCAAATTGCCAAGGCCAATTAACACACATTTCCAATTATAGGGTCAAAATGTTTGACTACTATAGGATTGGCCTAGATAAACATTAGGTCAGATACCTTAACATTTCAAAAAAATACTTGGTAACATTGTTCATTGAACCAAGAACTATAACACATCCTCCAATTACAATGAAACAATTTTTTATGGACTAGGGTACTAACTAGTAAATTTGGCATCATTTCATATGTTCATCTGACGATGTTTTGTTGACTAAATGATGGAATTTTGATGCTCATGATTCCGAATGTTTATCGAATTCATTTCATTATAGTCTTAATAAATGTGCATATAGCTATCGTAATTTTGACATACAAACCTACTACATGCCATTTGTGCAAAGATTTAATCCGCTAAAATTTCTTCGAAACTCATCGTCACAACTACGATGCCAATATCTTATTGTCATGCATTCAACGGAAAAGGATGTCACGTGGAATATTGTGGATAGGTTTGATCTTCCATGAGGTTATCACAATAACAACATGGTCCATTGGTGTGGCAATGATATGCAATGGAAAGTCCATCAGACACTGTCAGAGCATCGACGCGCTTGTCGTCAGAGTTGCTACATTATGGCAGAAAAAGTCTATTGGAGGTGAGATGATATGATGGGCATAGTGCATCCACATTGTGACAATATGGCACAAAAAGTCCGTCGGAGTTGCGATGCTATTCCAAGCAAATCCTATTGGTGTTGTGACGATCAGGTGGGCATAGTTGAAGTTTCTATTGGTCGAAAATAAAGTTAAAACAATACAAAGAGAATACATTCTAATGAAGGTTTTTGTGGAGGTTCTTAGTGTTACAAAATTTGGTAGAATTTTCAAAACAACCTCCACTACAACTTCCTCTATCGACTATGAAGGTTTCAGTGGAGGTTTTAATGGATGTTCCATATAACTAAAATCATTTGGGTGGGAGAAGGTTGTAGTGGAGGTTTTTTTTCGGTGTTGTTATTGTGAAAATGCACCAATGTGGTCTTCACAAACCCACCATCGTGCACTAATATAATACAAATTCCCTGGTACATTTATAATTATTGCACACTGGTTTTGTTTTTTTTGTTGTATGTAGAGCATTGATGCTCTTATAATTTCTATGCATTGGTTCTTCCTTGTTTGTGTATGAAGCATTGGTTCTTCTTAGTTTTTGTATGCTCAAGTGTGTTTACATTATATTGTGCATCAATGGGATTGAGTTATCCTAATACCCAATGTGTTTAATATAGTGTGTGCCTCAAGGCTTAAGTATTACGTACTGGTGTAGGTTTTACCATGTGCACTGAAGGGTAGTGAAATTTTGAATATTCGAGGTGATATGTCGAGGCCATTATTTTTACTAAGAACCAATGTGTATATTATACTAAAAGCACCTATGCCTACATTATATTTATATCCCTTATCTGTATAATAAAAGTAACACACTAGTGCATACATTAGATTTAGATCCCTAGTGCATATAATAATAGTAACACACTAGTACGTACATTATATTTATTTCCCTAGTGTATAATTTAAACATGAGCACCATACAATTTTGAAATGATAAATATTATTGTATGTTATGTCATTTACAAAACAATGTTTTTTATCAACAGTATGTATCGGTGTGCTATTATAATTAATGTGGAACGGTTCATATGAATCCTCAAAACACACAACTTTCTATATCATGGTAGACACTATCTAGTGAGTTCATAAGAATATAGTGCATTGATATGTATATATTCTAATTATTATTTTTTTACAATTTTTCAATTAATCATTTCAAAATCAAATATTTTTGTATAATAATATTGTTTTGTATTTTGTTATTTCATTTTGATATAATGATTACATTAATGTGTTATCCAATGAATTACACCTCTATTATTTGAAAAAATATAAATCATCCACATATTAATTATTCAACAATGCATCATTTTACAACATTTGACAATGCAATAAAATAAAAAAACCACTTTATTATATATGAATTAGAAACCCATTGTCATATAAAAAGGGATAATGTGACTTTTCTTCAGCAAGAACAAGGTGATAATTTTTTGTTCGGGAGAGTGTTGCTTAAATCTGAACAAAAAGAGGCAAAGGAACCAGAACAATGAAAGAAAGTTTTTAAAACAAAATTTAAGGTTCAAGGAAAATGTTGTAACCTAATTATATATGGAGGAAGTACAGAGAATTTGGTATTCACTTAAGTCATGAGAAAACTAAAGCTGATGAGGTTGAACCATATGAACCCTTATCATGTTTCTTGGTTGAATAAGGGACAACATGTGACTATGACTGAACAATGTTTATTGAGTTTTCAAATAGGAAGTTTTAAAGAGCAGTTGTTATGTGACGTGATTGAGATGGATGCATTTCACATACTGTTCAGAAGACCATGGGTATTTTATCAACAATTTCACCGTGATGGTAAGGAAAACACATATGAGTTCAATAAAGATGGACAACAATATAAATTAACACCAATGATGGAGGATATAGTAGAAACAACAAGAAAGTGTGTTGATATAAAAACGAGTAGCAACAAAATCATGCTATGTTATCCTAAAGAATTTTACAGGAAGAAAGAAAATCAACATTATGTTTATAGTGATTCCGAAAGAAGTGAAAAGTGTAGAGAAGGCAAATTTTCTACCTATAGAAAGAAAGTTTTTGTTGGATGAATTTAAGGAGATTATTGGTAATGATCTACCAAAGGGATTGCCTCTGGTGAGAAGTATTTCTCATCAAATTGATTTAATTCCCGAATCGAGTTTACCTAATAAATCACCTTGCAGGATGACTTCCGCAGAGACTGAAGAAGTGAATCGACAAGTGAAAGAATTTCTTGACTAAGGATTGATTTGTGAGAGTTTGAGTCCTTGAGTAGTACCAACAATATTAACAACCAAGAAGATAAGGGAGTGGTGAATGTGTATTGACCCGCGTTGTATAAACAATATCACTATCAATTATATATTTCCACTACCGAGAATGTATGATCTAATGGACTGTTTGAGTGGTTTAGAATATTTCTCAAAAAATGATTTGAAGAGTAGTTATCACTAAATTCGAATCAGAGAAGGTGACGAATGGAAGACTACATTCAAGATGTAAGATGGACTGTTTGAATGCTTGGTAATTCCATTCGGGTTAACTAATGCACCCAACACGTTCATGAGACTGATGAACGAAGTCTTGAAGCCATTTTTGGGTAAGTTCATGGTTGTATATTTGGATGATATACTTATTTTTAGGAGGAATAGAACAAATCATGTTGATCATGTGAGAGAAATATTATAGTGCTTGAAGGAAGATAAACTATTGATAAACCTGAAGAAGTGTACATTCATGCAACGAAAGTTAGTGTACCTGGGTTTTTTGGTTTCAAAGGAAGGATTTAAAATGATATTGAGAAAGTGAAGGCTATCCTTGAATGGCCAACACCAAGATTTGCATTCGATGTGAGGAGTTTCCATGTATTGGCGGGAATTTACAGAAAATTCATTAGGAACTTTATCCAAATATGTGTTCCTTTTATAGAATGTATGAAGAAGGGAGTGTTTCAGTGGACTACAACAGTAGAAAAATCATTGGAAGAATTTAATAAGAGAGCAACATTTCAACCATTATTAGAATTACCATATTTTAATAAAGTGTTTCAGGTTGATTGTGACGCTAGCGGAACAACAATTGGAGAAGTTCTAAGTCAAGAAGGCAGACCCATTGCATTTTTCAGTGAGAAGTTGAATGAGTCCAGAAAGAAGTACTTTGTTTATGATCGAGAATTTTATGATGTTGTGCAAGCTTTGAGGAAATGACAACATTATCTACTGCTAAAGGAGTTTTTCTTGTTCACAGATCACAAAACTCTATAGTACATTAACAACCAAGGTAAGTTAAATCAAATTCATAATAAATGGGTAGAATTCTTGCAAATTTATTCTTTTGTGATGAAACATAGGTCCAGGAAGTCGAATAAGGTGGTTGATGCATTAAGTTGAAGGACAACATTACTCAATACCATGTTGGTAGAAGTGGTAAGATTGAAATGTCTAAAGACATTGTACGAAGAAGATGCAGATTTCTTTGAACCTTGGAAGGCATGTAAGGAGCCTTGGAGTTTAGAAAGAACACCATATCTGGACTACCATATCCAAGAGGGGTTTTTGTTTAAAAATTAGCAGTTGTGTATTCCTAGAAGTTCCATACAACTAAATCTCATTAAAGAATTGCATAGTGGTGGTTTAGGAGGAAATTTTGGCATTGATAAAACTACATCCTTGGTGAAGGAGAGGTACTTTTGGCCCAAATTTAACAAGGATGTTCGAAATTTGGTGCAAGGTTGTAGGATCTTTCAACTAGACAAAGGAAAAAGTCAGAACACAGGACTCTATACTCCATTGCTAGTACCCAAAGGACCTTGGGAGGATATCAATAGGGATTTTGTCTTAGGATTTCTTATGACTCGAAGAAATCGTGATTCAACAATGGTAGTTTTTGATAGGTTTTCAAAAATGGCACACTTCATAGCATGTAAAAAGACTATTGATGCTAATGAGGTAGCTTCATTGTTTCTCCAAGAGGTGGTTAGATTGCATGGAATTCCATAGAGTATTACTTCAGATCGTGATAGCAGATTCCTTGAATATTTTTGGAGGAAACTCTAAAAAAAGTTAGGCTCATTTTTTTTATACATTTCAACATATCATCCTCAAACTGACAGTCAAAAAAAAGTCATGAACACAAGTCTAGGAATTTTTTAAAGAATTTTAAGTGGAGAGAATCCTAACAAATGGAATTTGGAATTATCCCAAGCTGAATTTGCATATAATGATTTGGTGAACAGGTCTACAGGAAAGAGTCCATTTCAAATTGTTTATGGATGGTCACCAAAAGGTTTGGTATATTTGATTGCATTGTCAGATTTGGAAGGAAATAAGAGTGTTGGTGTGAATGATTTTGCGAACAATATGCATGAATTACAAGAACGAGTAAGGAATAAATTGTAGACCAGCAATGATAGTTATAAACAAAGAGCATATCAGAATAGGAGACATAAGGTATTCCAAGAGGGTGATATGGTCATGGCTTACTTGAGGAAGGAGTGATTTCCTCGAGGTACATACAACAAAATTAAGTACAAGAATATAGGTCCATGTCGAATTCTAAAAAAGATATTTGATAATGCTTATCAGCTGGAAATTCCAGAGAAATTTGACATATGTCCTACATTCAATGTTGTTGACCTCTACAATTTCATGAAGGGAATAGAAGAGAAGATGAAGGTACCCTCAATGAATGGGACCAACACCTACCAATTAAGATAGAGGTATAGATTGAAGAAATTATTGCTACAAAAGTTGGTAAGAAGACTCGTCGGAAGGAGTACATGGAATATTTGATCAAGTGGAAGAATCGAGGGGTAGAGGATGCATCGTGGGTGAATGAATATTAGTTAGCACGTGTGTAGAAATCTTCACATCAGCAGTGATCTGCGCAGGATCGGGAGCTCATGTTTTTCTCACTAGGGGTGTCTGATGTAGGAGCATCCTTGGGCTCAGGAAATCGGCATCACCAAAAATTATTTCCATTCTGCAAATAGGAAATAAGTCGAATAAGGACTATGTTAGTGGCCCATTTTATTTAGTTAGTTTTTTGTAAATTCAAACTATTGATTACTCTTGCATCTACTCTTTCTATGCTGAAACTCGTGTTAAAACTCGTGTTGAAACAAGCATTGAAACTCGTGTTGAAACTGCCATGCATAGTGAAATTTTACAAGTATCATGCTAAAACTTGTGTTGAAACTGTCATGTGTAGAGAAATTTTACAAGTGTCATGTTGAAACTACTTCCGAAACTTGTGCTCAAAGTCATGTTCAAACTCTCGTGTATAGTGAAATTTTACAAGTGTCACGATATTTCTTCATCTGCAACACTATGGCCGCACACATTTGATTTTTCCACGCTGGTATGAATTCATGATGAGTCACAGCTACTGTTAGGTAAAATAACTTGTGGCTAAAGGACAAAGCATGACCCGAGGCTGAAGGAATTTGAGGAGATTTGCAAGACAAAGAGATGGTTTGGGTAACAACTCATTCTTGGAGGGAAGGAAAATCGTTTTAGAGTCGAGGAGGAGTTTTAAAAAAGAAATGGAGCATGATTTTGAAGGGGTTGGTGAACCACAAAGTAAGGAAATCGTAGAAGGTGGACTATAGAAAAATATTTCCAGGTTGGGTAAGCACGTAGAAAGGGAGAAACAAAATATCAACCCATACACACATACCATTACCCTCTGGATGATTTCGTAGTGGTTTTCAACCACGCAAGCAACAATTCATGATTGTATTTTAACCCAGGATCAATGTAATATGGAAAATGTGTTCTCTGCATTGAATTAATAAATGAATGGTATTGAAATTCATGGGTTTTCTAGTGTTTTAGTTTCCAATCGTTTTCCTTATTATTTGGAAAAACTATTTTTGTTTTGTTTTTCCATATTGTATTATGTAGTAGGGTGTGTGTTATAACTGTTTGTGTGTTCCAGCATATATATCTCTGCATCATTGTTTATCTTGTTATTATAATTTAGACTTCTAATCATAACATTGCTCTCTATGGGGGAAAGACTTGCTTCTATGAGGAGGATAGGAGAGGGTGTATTTCCCTTAATTTTGATATTTATAAGTTACAAAATTATTTTGGGTTTGTTCTATCTTTCTCCATGATTCTCTAGAGATACTGCAACATCAAACTTCACATTCTTATAATATCACTAGAGTGACAAGTGTGTAAAAGAGGTATTTTTTCTTATCTCAACGCCACAGGTCCACGGATTTACAATTATTTTCAAAACCAAAATAAAATTTCAACTCCTTACATTTATCCTTTTATCAACGATATAGTTCCAATTGAGTTTGTGGTGAATATTGATTCCAATATATTTGTATGAAGGCACTTCCTCTAAGTTATTGCTTTCATATACAAAAGTAGTGTAGGTGATATTTTTGGATTTAATTATCATAACCTTTGTTTTGTCGGTGTTCATAGTCATGCCCATACTAGAGAAGAATACCTTGAGGATTATAATTTTCTTACCTAGGTCATAGGAATTCTTCTCCATAAGAGAAATGTCACTAGCATAAAGAAGAAGGATGATAACTATATTAGTGAGAGTTGGGCCAACACAAAGTGCATACTCCAAACAATATTCAAATTTATCAATATAGATGTCCAAAAGGGTAGGGGATAGAGGGTAACCTTCTTTGGCTCCTTTATTACAATTAATTTCTTCTGACCAGCCCTCAGTGTTTCTAAACTTGGAAATAAATTTCTCCTATAGACTTAGTGCAACATCTCTTAACTCTAAAGCGACTTTAATATCTTCTAAAATATTACAAAGGTTAGTCATGGGCATAGTGTCAAAATATTTTCTAAAATCAATGAAACAACAAAGGAGATTAGTTTTATCATTATGAGACTCCTCTATAATGATACTAAACGTAACAAGGTGGTCTATAGTTGAATGGTATCCTCTAAACCGATCTTGACCTTTATCTCTTTTTCCATTTCTTTCTAGCCATGTACTAATCTTCTTTTCCAAAATACTTCCATATATCTTAGCTAAAATGTGGATAATCATAATGTTCTTACAATAAGAGGATTGATTTTATCCCCACTTTTAAAAATAGGTACAATGAGGCTTTGAGTCCAAGGTTTTGGGAAACCTTGTTGAATAGATAAATTGAAGAGATTATGTATTTGAGGGATGAGGATAGGTCCTCCACCTTTTAATATTTCATATTGGTAACCTTCAATGTCCTTAGATTTTCCTTTTGAGAGCCACTTAACCCCAAACTTAGTGTCTTCTATAGAAAATGCTTCATCCTTTGTAGAACGATTTGGAATGTTTTCCATGACATTGGGGGATTCGTAAATATTTTTAAGGTAGGAATTCCAATCCTTCAAGAAAATCCTATTATTCTCTTTATTTTTATGAGTTATAATTTTCCTGCAAAATATCTTAGGATCCATTTTAAATAGGTGCAAAAACATCTCTTGCTTTCTCTTTATATAGAATTTTTTCCCTCTTAATTAAGGTTTTATATCTATTTATCTTATTGTATTTTAATGATGCACTGGAAGCATCCCTAATGGATATATCATACCAAGGGTTAGTTGTACTATTTTTCTTTTTACATAGCACCTTAATAGATAATTTTTTAATGGAAGTAGAGACGATTGTTGTAAAATTTTGATACCGAGCTTCAATATTGTTCTGATAGGTTAATATATTTAAAGCATTACTTAAGTAATTTAAGAAAAGATCGACTTTATGTATGTCAAAAAGTAAGTGCCTTTGGTTATCAGAGTTTTATTCAATGGAGTTGTTGTGCATGGAAAAGTTTAGATTTAGGGTCAAAGGTCTATGATTAGAGTCAGGTTTGTGGTCATCTAGAAGAACAAATTTTATTGTTTGGTTGTATATTGGTATATCTCATATTACATAATAAATGGAACTACTACTTAACCCATGGATACAATTCAACCCATTAGATTTTGGCCACTTCTTTAGATGATCACAAATTATTAAATCTTGAGAAATACAGAGCTTGATTAGTTCAGTACCAAACAAATTCTCGATTATCTCTTCATGGTTTCTTCTGTATCTATTAACTAAAACAAGGTCTGCATCTAGCCGTAGAGGATTAGGATTGAAATCATTACTCAAAATAATACCTTGATTAATTGTGGTTCTAAAATTAAAGTCTCCTAACAAGAGGATACTACCTTCATTTTTCATATTGTAGATATATTTCTCTAAGATTTTGCAGGGACAGTTCTTATGTAGATTGGTTTTAGTATAAAAAGTAGAGCTAATAGGTGTGAAATAACATATTTCGATATAAATATTCTTAGAATTAATATATGATATCTCCATCCATATGTGTTGATTGAGAGGATTCTTCTTATGAAGTCGAATGTGAGGAGAGATGTTCATTTTTATGTAAGAAGATATGCCTCTAACCCCTCTACGAGAGGAATTCTTGTTCCATGTTTACCACCAAAAAAATCCTTCTATATTAAAATACTTATATTCTTCACGCTCATAAGTTTCAACCAAGAAAATTTTGTCAATGTGACTTGAGATCCAACTTAGCATAGGATCTTTACTCCATGGAAAATCAGGGTAGTTCCAAGAGAAGATATGGAGTGTCTCATCCTTCTCTTGTGAGCACATGTTATAGTCTTATGGATTCCTATGATGACGTTGATGGATTATGATTTGATGTTATTGATATATACGTATTGGAAGATGTTACTGATGATTTTTCCTTGAGTGTATAGGACACTTAACAAATTGTGAATGTCGATGGCATCAATGGACCTCCTTGGACTCTGGATTGAGTCAGGAGTGGATTGTATGGGTTTGAGTATTTCATTTATGCATATGTGACATATGATTGATTATATTATAATGTTGTATATGGATCATCGACACTGTTTCGTTGATGGATGTAGGATGATGATTACTTACTAATTTGCCTCACATAACCAGTAAAGGGGCCATGCACATAGACTAGATATTGAGGGAGAGGTGTGGAAGAATCCCTGTCACGGCCTACTAGGACTCTCGTTGTGGCTCGAACTGTAGGTCCACGATGCCATGAGGGTAGCCTGAGACAGTCGCTCATGAATATTTCTAAGGGGCACACAATAAGGCAGGGTCCTTATTGCTTAGAAGCCCTTAGTCTCTTACAAGATTGCTCGAATAGAGTGTTGACTCCAGGGGTTGGACAACTACCAAAACCAGTCAAAGGCGAGTGGCACTCTTGGAGCACGTAGTACGTCTTAAAGGGCGTGTTACGTAAATAAAATTTGATTCAATTAATTTAGGTGGCCTAAAAAACCCTGAGCGAATAATTAAACCTTATAAAATCTTGAGCACTATCGGATTAATTAATTAATTAATTAATTAAAGTACGAACATAGTAATTGTAAACCCCACATGAATTCTAAGCCTATTCAAACTTTAATCCTAATTCTAAGTTATTGCAGGAGGCTAACTCTAAATTAATAACTAAAGTAAATAAATTAAATGAAAAGGGAATGAAGTAAAACAAGTTAAGAATATAAAAGGGGGTGAATTATATTTAAAGATTGGCATAAGGCACATGTGTGCAAGAAAATGAAAAAGGGGGCTTTTTAAATAAGAAAGAAACAAAGAGGAGAGAATGTGTATGCATAGAAAGGGATCTAGAGTCTAGTTAACGCTAGTCTAACTAAAGAAGAATCATGTTTTAACTCAACTCATATTTAGTAAGGCGTCAGTCAATAATTGGAAATAAGGAGAATAATGAGACAACTAAGAGTGATTTAAGTAGCACTTTTAGGAAAGGTGAGGGAAATTGTCTTTAATTAAAATAAATTGAGGAATTTACTTGTGCAAATTGGGGAAAGGGTGACAAGTGTAAGGGTGGAATAATTCTAAATTATTTAATTAAAAAGAGAATTAATTGTGCAAGTGGGAATTGTCATGGAGAAATTATATAAAACAAATCACCTAGATAAGAAATGGATCACACTTGTGATAGATAAGCTTATGCTGCATAATTTTTGATTGGTTTTACTTGTGAGAGTTGGGATACCTAGCTTGAGAGAGAGTGGTGGCTTTACCTTGCAAGACAAGCTGGGAGCTAGAGTAATTTTTTTGGTTTGTGTGTGTGTGGCCCCTTTGCAGCTCGGGGAGATAAGGGGGAAGAAGAGTACACCTAGCATTGGCTGGGAGGTATCGGTCCAATCTTTTCGATTAGCAAGCAGGAGAAGGGATCGTGCACAAGAACTTGTAATGAAGTCAATTCAAGCTTTGTGGGTTATGTTATTTTTCTAGTTTTTTTATAGAGATTGTAGCGGATCTAGTTGAATGAAAGTTATGTGATGGGAATACAAATTTCATTGATTGTTATAGTTATTAAGAGGCCTTCTTGGCCCAATCTAAATTTAGGTTATTGTATCGGCTGTGGACACCTATGGTTTCACATAGTGTTGTAGTTTTATTTATAAAACATAGTCCAAGATTGATCAACCCTTAGTGTTAATGTGAATGCAAGGATAAATTTGTAATATATTGTTATTTCTTTACCAAGAGCATGAGATCATGGGAGAAACTTGGCATTCAACCGGTGTAATGAGTGATGGTTTCAATGGGCTACTGACCTTGCGGGAATTGTGGCTTCGATGGAAATTTCTCCTCAATATAACGTCTAACTGTACCAAACTTTCAATTTTTGAAACCTATGCCTATCTTCAAACCCCGGTTGTTTTATGCATGTGCAAACAAAACTTCGTTGGAACAAAGGTGGGTGTGATTGTGGTTAGCGTATCCTTACCTATAACGACTTGAAAGCCATGCCAAGCGCGGATCTGATGCTATCTGTCACGGGACTCTGCAATTCCTTGCCAAGTGTCTCGAATTTAATCTTAACCTGTCGGTTCGATAGGCGTTGGTTCCAATAGTGCTGCATAGTATTGTTACGTGGGTGAAATTAAATCTTCTGGTTGCGCCTGGGAGCTTGACTGTCCTGCAAGTCGGGGTTCCATTGCATGGCGTTTTCCTACCTATTTAAACCATAGAGGATTGTGATCTATACCCCCGACCTCTGTTGCGTTGTGCACCATTGATGGATGTCCGTGGACCATTCCCTTGGGATCTTATGTGAGTGTGCTTCCTCGTGAGTTTGGTGTGTGTGAAGAGTTGAACCGAAGGCCCTTGGGCTCAAATCCTCCTTAGAATCAGTTTTTGTGGGGACTTGCTTCCAGGTAGTATCGTCAGAGCTTAACTCGCCCAGAGTTCACGAACTCAACGCTCCCTGCTCACTCTACCTCTCGCGTTCTGAAACCCTCACATTCTTAGCAGGATCGAGATAAGTAGTTGGGATGCTTCCCGATTCAGGAGTTTTATTTGATTTAAAAACTGAAAATTTCGCACCTTGTAAGCCCTTGAGTGTTGAAGCTCGTTGTTGTTTTGTGATGGTAACCGCTGGGAATAGTTACCATTCTGGGATTTCCACCTGCTCGTTGTACATTTTACCTTAGCCCTATGACAAGGATTGAATTCCTGCATTTTTTTAAGCTTGACATGTTAAATACGTGTGCGCTGTGTATTAATTAGTAAGTTCGAATGTTAACTATGCCCAATATATTTATGCACATTGTACATTAATGGTTAGCTTGACTTCTGGTCTGAGAGTTATGGTTCTCTTACAGTATATGCTATTAAATTTCACTTACAAGTGGTCTATAGTTTAACCAGAC
This sequence comes from Picea mariana, assembly GCA_032191745.1. NCBI lineage: Eukaryota > Viridiplantae > Streptophyta > Pinopsida > Pinales > Pinaceae > Picea > Picea mariana. Next base: position 50,767 of record JASDQU010372468.1, read on the forward strand.
CCACTTAGGATAGCACATATTCCACGCTAGTTTTAGATAGTGTTTTCTCCAATCATATTATTCTAGTTTCAACACAATGTCAATTATATATTTAACACAGTACTTGCTTCAACGAAGCAATTTTGACCTACAAAAAACCTATTATTTCAATGCATAATCAAAATATTGAAATCCCATAACACAATTTCAACCAACTGAGCATTATCAGATTTAATGTTTCAATAAAATATAAAAGCCAATGAATAGTTCAGTTAACTATATTATTGTTGGATTTAATGCATAATAAATTATATGTATGCCAATCAAAAAAATTAAACTTGTTTTACCATTGTTCGGAGCATCACACATACAATAGGTACATTCTTATTTACTTAGTTCTATTCAATGCATGAATAGTATGTATATGCCAAAGTTCTTGGCCTAGCCCTTATCTGATTTAATTTATTATCTTACCATGTTTAAGGAAAACTTTAGTATAGATGAAAAGGTACATGCATGCTTGGAATTTACACACTTCGAAAAATGTTCTAAGAGAAGTGGTAGAATTTATGACCTCCCTTATTTTATAGGTGGCCCAATGTTCACTTAGATACTTGGAAGTGGGGTCTCGAAGAAGTTTTTCAGACTGAACCCTTCCTTTTATTCTTACCTCCTTAAGGAACTTTTAACTTGACATGTTGTTTCTCTTCTTATTTATTTTGGTCATGCTTCATAGGCATTATTGTGTCAATTAATTTGATGTGTCATTGTAGTTGGACTATTGATGGAATGTTTCATAGGCAATATTGCGTCAATTAATTTGATATGTGCCATTGTAGTTGGACTATTGCTGGAATGTTTCATAGGCAATATTGTGTCAATTAATTTGTTATGTGTCATTGTAGTCGGACTATTGTTGAAATGTATTGTAGGTGGCAATTGCGTCAATTACTTGATATATGTTTTGTAGTAGATTCTCTTGCGCCATTAATAATGTTGATGTATGAATGCGTTAGTCATTAGATTCTCTTGCGCCATTAAAATAATGTTGATGTGTGATTGACAAAATAATTAGATTCTCTTGCGCCATTTAAATAATGTTGATATATGATTGAAAGGGTAATTAGATTTCTTGCGCCATTTAAATAATGTTGATATATGATTGAATGGGCAATTAGATTAATCTCGCACCATTAAAACAATGTTGATGTATGATTGATTTGTAATTAGATTACTCTTGCGCCATGAAATAATGTTGATGTATGATAGACAATCTAGTCTGGAGTTATGAGTTGTGATTGATTAAGGGATTTAGACACCTCCTTGTTCCTCAGAACAGTCTCCATCCCTGAGACCTTGAATGGTCAAAATCAATCGGATGAATCTTGGGCTTGAGCATTGCTTATGTGTTCTAGAGGTCCTAACCATGCAGGATAGGTTGGGCAGGTAGTTATTTTAATTTCCAGCGAAAGGGTTGATCATTATTTATATTTTCTTTGGTTTATTGTGATATGTTGAACTACGTCTCTATTTAGGTTATGTGTTGATCATGTGTCACTGTCATTTATGTTAATGTGTTGGCTTTATGTCGTTATTGATTACGATGATGTTTTCGCTTGTAATGCCTTTAATTATGATGTCATGTTGATTATGCATCGCTGTGAATTATGTGTTGATGTTAATTTCTAATGCAAAAAAAAATAAAAATTACCTATTGTACTTTGCTATTCGTAGTCGTAACGGAGGGGGATTTACATATGGTATTAGAGCAAGGTTCAACCCCGCAACTTGGGATCATTACGCCTTCCAATGTATTAAGCACTTGATTAATAACTTATCGCTAATTAAAATTGAAAGTTTTCCATGCATGTAATCATGGCTAGAGGACGTTGTGGAGGTAGACAATGTGGTGCTAGGGGCAGAGGCACGATGCCTCTAGTAGCATCCATGTCAGAGGGGTCTAAACCTCAAGGAGAAGAATAAGTCATTGGGCAGGAGAATATTTTTATGGGGGATGTGGTTGGTTTAATGAGGTCCTTTCAGAGGATGTCAGAGGCCTTGATTAACCAACTAGACAGAAATAAGGCTAAGGCACTTGTACCCAATGAGGGTTCATAGCATGCTCCAGCTGGTAGTGGTGGCATTCACAGAGAACTCGAGAAGGTGAAGTTTCCTGAGTTGATGGGTTCCACGGATAGCTCAGCTTCTGAGGCATGGTTGGAGAACATGGCAATGGTGCTTCACACTTCGTGACTACACCTCCAATATGAAAATCCGCATGGCGGTATTTCAGTTAAAGCGGAGTGTTCTTCTATGGTGGAAGACGCTCCTACCTGAACTGAACATGGTCGTCAAAGACGTGTCATGGGAATTGTTCGAGGAATGATTTGAGAGAGTTTTTTGTTCGATGAATTCATCGAGTTCTAGCTCAATGAGTTGAATGCCTTATGACAGGGTGGTCGTATGGTGTCGAAGTATGAGGCCTGATTCATAGAGCTACTTTGGTATGCCCTGAATCTGAAAACTAAGAAGATGAAGGTCAACCAGTTTGTGTTCTTCCTTAACTTCAACATCCGCGCTAAGGTGAGGATCATAGTGCCTTAGACGTTGTGCGATGCAGTCCAAAAGCCCCTCTTAGTTGAGAAAGATTTGGCCAGCAGGGGTCAGGGAAGAACTCCTACAAGATCGACTGGACAGACGACATCTAGTGTGTAGCAGCAACAGACGCCTGCCAGACAGACATCAGGGTATCAAGATACGTCGAGAGGATCCACGTTCATGACATCATGATGATAGGCTCCTCAACATAGGACTCCCTACAGAGGACCACAACATCAACAACAACATCTCCTGTAGCAACAACAATTTAGGTCAGTTCATCAGAACAAACCAGGATTTCAGGCTGGCAATCGAGCACCCTCTACTTCGAGGACCAGGAGTACTAGACCTAAGACCAGATTTTGGACATGTGGAGAGCCACATTACCAACGGGACTGTCTGGTTGAGAAGGCCAAAGTGACCAGATCAATAGGACACACTACAGTTGGATATTTGGGAAAGGCCCATAGGATTCATGTAGAGGTGAATAACCACCAGGCTAAGCACCAATCCACTGTTCTCGAGATGTCAGGTACCATCGACGACAAAATTTTTAGTATTTTGACAGATCTCGGTGCTACAGAGAGATTTATTTCTAGTGAAGCATTGAAAATAATTAAGATAAAGGAAGTCAAGTAGGACGAGTTTAGATACGTAGAAATGGCTTCGGGTGCCAAACAAACGGTTGGAGGAAAGGTTGCGGCTGTCGCATTAACTTGGGAAATTTTGTAATGAAGGCCAACCTATATGTCACGATCTTAGGATCTTATGACACAGTGATCGGTCTGGACTGGTTGGAAACACATGACACGATGCTCAACTATAAGATGAAACAATTAAGTTTAACCAATGATGTGGGAGAAAGAAGACTGATTGTAGGAAGAAACCAGGGAGTGTCCATGAGGTTCATTTCTTCCTTACAGCTATATAAGATCATGCACAAAGGATGTAAGTCATATGCAATCATAGTGATAAATGATAAGAGCGAGGTAGAAAGATTAGAAAACCTTCTGGTAGTATGTGAGTTTGTTGACATGTTTCCAGAAGAGTTATCAGGATTGCTTCCTGAAAGAGAGTTGGAGTTTACAATCGAATTGAAAAATGGAACTGAACCAATAGAAAGAATTCATTATCGGATGTCAACACTTGAATTATAGGAGCTGAAAATGCAATTGAAGCAGTTGTTGGACCTTGGAATTATACGTACAAGTGTGTCACGTTGGGGTGCACTTGTTGTTTTCATAAGAAAGAAGGATGGGTCATGGATAATTTTCATTGAATACCATCAATTGAATAAGGCGACGATCAAGAACCATTATTCGTTGCCCATAATAGATGATTTGTTTGATGAAATGAAAGGGTCAACGATGTTTTCAAATATCGACTTGAGATTAGGATATCAATATTTACGAATTAAAGAGGAAGACATTCCTAAGACCTCTTTCAAGACGAGGTTCAAACACTACAAGTTTATCATTTTACCATTTGGACTGACAAACGCCCCGAGGGTATTCATGAGCTTGATGAATGGGATGTTCTGTGAATACTTGGACAAGTTTGTTCAAGTATTCAATGATGACATACTGATATATTCTCGGATGACAGAAGAACATGATGAACATTTGCGCTTAGTACTATAGTGTTTACGAGAAAATGAATTATACAAGAAACTTTCAAAATGCTCTTTTTACCAATCGAGGATTCATTACTTAGGGCATGTTATATCCGATGAAGGCATCATTATGGATCCAACGAAGTTAGAGGACATTATGGAATGGCATGTGCCGAAAAACGTACCAAAAGTACGCAGATTAATGGTTTTAATATGATATTACTGACGGTTCGTCGAAGGTTTTTCAAAGATACCAAATCCAATCACAGAATTGGAGACGAGAAACAAGAAGTTTGTATGGACCAAGAAATGCGCGGAAGAATTTCAAAGGCTCAAGGAGCTGTTGACGACAACATTGATACTAAAAGTCTCTAACATGGACAAGGAATTCTTGGTATGCAAAGATACATCCCAGGGAGGCTTAGGCGGAGTCTTGATGCAAGACAGTTGAGTGATTTTTTACATCTCAAGGAAATTGAGAAAGCATGAGGATAACTACGCAATGCATGATTTGGAGTTATTGGCCATTGTTTATGCATTAAGAGTGTGGAGACAATATCTGATTGGAATGAAATTCAAGCTAAAAACAGATCACCATGGATTGCAACACATATTTATGCAGAGTGACTTGAATGCATGGCAAAGGCGTTGGTCAAAATTACTTAGCCAATACAATTTTGAGATTACGTACATTAATGGAATAATGAACAGAGTGGAAAATGCGTTGATTTGGAGACCACACATATTCTCGGTGATATCTCTTCAGATGAATCTTCGAGAAAAGATTCTAACTATACAGTTCGACGATGACTAGTATAAAGAGGTTAAGGAAAATATCAGACAAGACACCATGTTGGTACCAAAGTTTGAAGGATATACATTGGACAACGACGGATTGATGAGGTATAATAATCGGATTTATGTAATGCCTAGAAACGAATTGAGAAGTTTGATCTTAAGAGAAGCTAATAGAGCAGTGTACATGGCTCATCCAGGAATCACGAAGATGAGGGCAGACCCTAAGCCTTTATTCTTCTGGAAATGAATGAAAGAAGACATAGTTAGCTACATGGAGAGATGTCTATAATGTCAGCAAGTGAAAGATGAACATAAACATTCGAAAATATTACTATAGCCACATGATGTTTCAGAATCAAAATGGGAAGTCATTTCGATGGACTTTATTGTTGGATTGTCGTAGACGACAAGGAGGCAAAACTCGATTTTCATGGTAGTTGACACTCTGAGGAAGAGTGCACATTTTATTCTTATGCATATGACATATCAGGAACGAGACGTAGCTAAATTTTTTATCAACGAGATTGTGAGATTACATGGTGTACCAAGAAGGATCATATCCTATCAAGAATCAGTGTTTACAAGACGATTTTTTACTAGTTTCCAAGAGGCCTTGGGAACACAACTTAAATTTAGTACAACGTATCACCCTGAGACCAACGGGAAGATAGAAAGAATAGACCAAATTTTGGAAGATATGTTTTGTATGTATGTGATGGACCAACAGAAGCATTGGGAAGAGTTCTTGACACTAGTAGAGTTTGCATACAACAATGCTATCAAAGTACCATTAAGATGACACCGTTTGAGTTTCTTTATGGGTGACCATGTCAAACTCCATTGAGCTAGGATCGAATTGAGGATAGGGTCCTAGTAGGACCAGAAGTGATCCAAGAAATGGAAGAACAAATGCAACTGATAATGCAAAGGATAAAAGAAGCACAAGATCGACAAAAGAGTTATGTTGATGTACATCGCATTGACCGCAACTATAAAGTCGGCGACCGAGTTTTCTTGCAGGTAAAACCGCACAAGAGTTCGATCAAATTTGGAAGGAGTGTTAAACTCTCTCCTAGGTTTGTGTGACCTTTCTAGGTTGTGGAAAGGAAGGGGTCCACGGCCTATCGACTATCATTGACTCATTCTTTGAGACGTATGCACAATGTTTTTCATCTATCTGTTTTGGGACATTATGTTAGTGATCCTACACATGTGATTGACATAAGATCCTTGTAGGTGTCGGATGAGGGTGCACTCATAGTGGATCCAATCTACATTTAGGACCATCACGTTTGACAACTAAAACATCGAACAATCGATCAGATCAAGGTCTACTGGGAAAATTATAGTCCACACTTAGCTACCTGGGAGGAGGCATATGATATGCACCAGCAATTGCCTTATTTGATAGATTAGACATATAGATCTTGTTAGACACTTTTTTTTATTGCTGCATTTTATATACTATACAACTTCGAGACAAAGTTTAACATAAGAGGGGGTGTAAGTAACATCCCTCTCTTATGAGCACATGTTATTGACTTATCATTTGAGGACACTTGCATGCAAGTGATCCAGTTATAGTACATGGTTGTTGTTTCTCTTATGGAATATTATTATGATGTCGATGGATTATGATTTGATGTTATTGATATATGTGTATTGACAGATGCTATTGACAGGTTTTCCCTGCGTGTGTAGGACACTTGACATATTTTGGATGTCGATGGAATCAATGGACCTCCTTGGACTTCAGATTGAGTCAGGGAGTAGATTGTATGGGTTTGAGTATTTCATTTATGCATATGTGACATATGATCGATTATATTATGATGTTGTATATGGATCATTTACATTGTTTCGTTGATGGATGCAGGCTAATGATTTCTTGCTAATTTGACTCACATAAGGAGTAAAGGGGCCATGCACATAGACTACATATTGAGGGAGAGGTGTGGTAGAGTCCCTGTCATAGCCTACTAGCACTCTCGTTGTGGCTCGAACTGTAGGTTAACAATTACCTAGTTCGAGAGGTCCATGATGTCGTGAGTGCAGATTGAGACAGTCACTCATGAAGATTTCTAAGGGGCGCGCAATAAGGCAGGGTCCATGTTCCTTAGAAGCCCTTAGTCTCTCACAAGGTCGCCTGAATGGAGTGCCGATTCCAGGGGTTGGACAACTACAAAAAAAATTCAAAGGTGAGTGACACCCTTGGAGCACGGAGTCCATCTTAAAGGGTACATCACGTAAATAAAATTTGAGTCAATGAATCTAGGTGGCCTAGAAAACCCTGAGCGATTAATTAAACCTTGTAAAATATTGAGCACTTCTAAATTAATTAATTAATCAAAGTATTAATTTAGTAATTGTAAACGCCAAATGAAGTCTAAGCCTATTCAAACTTTAATCCTAAGGCTAAGTTCTTGTAGGAGGATAATACTAAATTATTAAATAAATTAAATGAAAAGGGAATAAAGTAAAACAAGCTAAGAATATAAAAGTGGGTGAATTATATTTAAAGATTTCCATAAGGCACATGTATGTAAGAAAATGAAAAAGGGGTTTTTTTAAATAAGAAATAAACAAAGAGGAGAGAATGTGTACGCATAGAAAGGGATTTAGTGGCTAGTTAACACTAGTCTAACTAAAGAAGAATATTATTTTAACTCAATTCAGATTTAGTAAGACACCAATCATTAATTGGGAATAAGGGGAATAAAGAGACAACTAGGAGTGATTTAAGGAGTTTTTTTAGGAAAGGTGAAAGAAGTCTTTAATTAAAATAAATTGAGAAATTTAATTGTGCAACTTAGGAAAGGGTGACAAGTGTAAGGGGGGAATAATTCTAAATTATTTAATTAAAAATTGAATTAATTTTCCAAGTGGGAATGTGTCATGGAAAAATTCTATAAAAAAAAATGGCTTAGATGAGAAATGGATCATACTGGTGATGGGAAAGGTTATGTTGATGAATTTTTCACTGGTTTTACTTATGAGAGTTGGATACTATTAAGAGAGATAGGTGGCTTTACTTTGCGAGGCAAGGGAGAGTAATTTTTCTGATTTGTGTGTGCATGGCCCCTTTGCAGCTTGAGGGGATAAGGGGGGAAGGAGAGTACCCCTAGCGTTGGATGGGAAGTACCGGTGTAGTCTCTGCAATTAACAAGTCGAAGAAGGGATTGTGTGCAAGAACTTGTACTTAAGTCACTTAAAGCTTCGTGAGTTACGACATTTTTCTGTTCTTTTTATAAAGATTGTAGCGGATCTAGTTGTATGAACAATATGGGATGGGAATAAAAATGTCATTGATTGTTACAGTTATTAAGAGGCCTTCTTGGCCCATTCTAAATTTAGGTTATCGTATCGGTTGTGGACACCTATGGGCTTCGGATAGTGTTGTAGTTTTATTTATAAATCGTAGTCCAGGATTGATCAACCCTTAGTGCTAATGTGAATGAAAGGATGAATTTGTAATATATTGTTATTCCTTTACCAAGAGCATGAAACCATGGGAAAAACTTGGAATTCACCTGATGTAATGAGTGATGGTTTCAATGGGCTATTGACGTTGCAGGAACCGTGGCTTCGATGGAAATTTCTCCTCGGTATAAGGTATGACTGTACCGAACTTTCAATTGTCGAAACCTCTACCTATCTTCAAAGCCCGGTTGTTCTATGCATGTGAAAAAAATAATTCGTTCGAAGAAAGGTGGGTGTGATTGTGGTCAGCGTATCCTTACCTATAACACCTTGAAATCTACGCCAAGCATGGATCTGACGCTACTCGTCATGGGACTCTGCTATTCCTTTCCAAGTGTCCCGATTTTATTCTTAACCTGTCGATTCGACTGGATTTGGTTCCCTCAGTAAATCATAGTACTGTTACGTGGGTGAAATTAAATATTTTGGTCGCACCTAGGAGCTCGACTATCCTGCAACTCGGGGTTCCATTGCATGGCATTTTCCTTCCTATTTAAACCATAGAGGATCGTGCTCTATACCCCTGATATCTGTTGCGTTGTGCACCATTGATGGACGTTCGTGGGCCGTTTCCTTGGGATCTTATATGAGTGTGCTTCCTCGTGTGTTTGGTGTGCGTGAAGAGTTGAAACGAAGGCCCTTGGCCTCGAATCCTCCTTAGAATCACGTTTTCTGGGGACCTGCTTCCAGGTAGTATCGTCAGACCTTAACTTTCCCAAAGTGCACAAATTCAATGCTCGCTGCTCACTCTGCCTCTCGCGTTCTGAAATCCTCACATTCTTACCGGGAATGAGATGAGTAGGCGGGATGCTTCTCGATTCAGGAATTTTATTTTATTTAAAAACTGAAAATTTCGCACTATGCAAGCCCTTGGGTGTTGAAGCTTCTTGTTGTTTTGTGATGGTATCCGCTGGGAATATTTACCATTCCAAGATTTCCACTTGCGCGTTGTACATTTTACCTTAGCCCTGTGACAAGGATTGAATTCATGTGTTTTTGTAAGCTTGACAAGTCAAATGCCTATGTGTTGTGTATTTACGCAGAAAAGCGTATATCTATTGGTATATTTATTGGAGATGGGCACAATTAATTTTTAATCTAATGACTAACAATTGAAAACGCTGGAATATTCTTAGTCATCCTTCCAAATGAATGAATGTGATTTACTTTTCATAACTTCCTTATATTTTTTAATGCATCAGTTAACTTGTTTATTTTTTAACATTTTTAAGAAATTACTATTGCCATATTTAACTGATTAACCTTTGGAATTACCACATTTAAGATTTACTTTTGGATTTCCTCATATCTATGTGCGTTTTAGCTATCCACGTGTTTCAATTCACCAGAGTACTCTCCATCCAAATAACTTTCGGCATTCACCAGCCACAACACCAACCACTTTGCAGCTGTGCTAGTAATTAGTAAATTCGAATGTTAACTATGCCCACTATATTTATGCACGTTGTACATTAATGGTCATGCTGACTTCTAGTCTGAGAGTTATGGTTATCTTATGGTATATTCTTTTAAATTTCACTTACAAGTGGTATATATTTTAACCAGTCCCACTTAGGATAACACATATTCCACGCTAGTTTTAGATAGTGTTTCCTCCAACCATATTTTTCTAGTTTCAACACAATGTCAACTATATATTTAACAAAGTATTGACTTCAACGAAGCAATTTTGACCTACAGCGCACCTATTAGTTCAATGCATAATCAAAATATTTAAATCACACAACACAATGTCAATCATCTGAAGTCATGCATGCTTGGAATTTACACACTTCGAAAAATGTTCTAAGTGAAGTGGAAGAATTTATGACCTCCCTTACCTTATAGCTGGCCCAATGCTCACTTAGATGCTTGGAAGTGGGGTCTCGGAGAAGTTTTTCAGACTAAAACCTTCGTTTTATTCTTACCTCTTTAAGGGACTTTTAGCTTGACATGTTGTTTCTCTTATTATTTATTTTGGTCATGCTTTATAGGCGTTATTGTGTCATTGTAGTTGGACTATTGTTGGAATGTTTCATAGGCGATATTGTGTCAATTAATTTGATATGTGTCATTGTAGTTGGACTATTTTTGGAATGTTTTATAGGCGATATTGTGTCAATTAATTTGATATGTGTCATTGTAGTCAGATTGTTGTTGGAATGTATGGTAGGTGGTAATTGCGTCAATTACTTGATGTATGTTTTGTAGTAGATTCTCTTGCACCATTAATAATGTTGATGTATGAATGCGTTAATCAGATTCTCTTATTCCATTAAAATAATGTTGATGTATGATTGTTAAAGTAATTAGATTCTCTTGCACCATTTAAATAATGTGGATATATGATTGAATGGGTTATTAGATTTCTTGCGCCATTTAAATAATGTTGATATATGATTGAATGGGTAATTGTATTACTCTTGTGCCATTAAAATAATGTTGATGTATGAATGATTTGTAATTAGATTACTCTTGCTCAATAAAATAATGTTGATGTATGACAGATAATCTATTTAAGAGTTATGAGTTGTGATTGATTAAGGGATTTAGACACCTCCTTGTTCCTCAGAACAGTCATCAACCCTGAGACCTTAAATGGTCAAAATTAATCGGATGAATCTTGGGCTTGAGCATTGTTTATGTGTCTTGGAGGTCCTAACCATGTAGGATAGGTTGGGTGGTTAGTTATTTTAATTTTTCAGCAAGATGGTTGATCATTATTTGTATTTGATTTGGTTGATTGTGATGTGTTGAACTGTGTCACTTTTTAGGTTATGTGTTGATCATGTGTCGCTATCATTTATGTTAATGCGTTGGATTTGTATTGTTATTGATTACCTTTATATGTTCTCTTGTAATGCCTTTAATTATGATGTCGTGTTGATTATGCATTGCTATGAATTATGTGTTGACGTTAATTTCCTAATTCAAAAAAGATTAAATAAAAATTACTTATTGTACTTTGTTATTCGTAGTTGTAATGGAGGGGGCGTTACAGATTTTGCAGGGAAATTTCTTATCTAGATTGCTTTTGGTATAAAAAGTAGAGTTAATAGGTGCGAAATAACACATTTCTATATAAATATTCTTAGAATTAATATATGATATCTCCATCCATATGCACTGACTGAGAGGATTCTTCTTTTGAAGTCAAATGTTAGGAGCGATGTTCATTTTTATGTAACAAGCTATGCCTCCAACCCCTCTACGAGAGGACTTCGTGTTCCATGTTTACCACCAAAAATATCCTTCTATATTAGAAGCCTTTTATTCTTCACGCTCATAAGTTTTAACCAAGAAAATGATGTCAATGTGACTTGAGATCCAACTTAGTATAGGCCCTTTACTCCATGGAAAACCACGGTAGTTCCAAGAGAGGATATGGAGTGTCCCAAAATGTTATTTATTGTTATCTTTTTTGTCTTTATCCCTAATGTTATCCTTTAGATTCTAAATGATTTTCCATTTCCCTTCCTTCCTAGATTCTTTTGTTGATGATTACAACTGCGTGAGACATCCTTCAGGACATAGATTGAGTGAGTGGGCATGTGAGAGAGCCCATGAGTTGGGTGTTCACATGAGATGGTTGTGTCGTTCCTCTATAAGATGAAGATGGAACGTTGTGTGTTCCCATGTGTGGGGAGGATTCCCATGAGATGGGTGTGTCGTTTCTCTATGAGACGGAGATGGAATGTTGTGTGCTCCTGTGTGGGGAAGATTCCCATGAGATGGGTGTGTCGTTTGAGATGAAACAATGTGTACCCCTTGGAGGGGTGAAGGTGCCCATGTGATGGGTTTATTGTTCTCCTCTATGTAGAGAGTTGAGACGATGTGGTACTGCAAATGATTCTTTTGTGAGAATCAATGAGATAGAGATCTGTTGAGTAGGACGTCCCTGTGGTTGAGCACAGGTGGACATGATCCTAATGGTTGAGCACTGGTGAGTGTGTGTCCAAATGATTCTCCTATGAGACTCAGTGAGATAGATATCTGTTGATTTGGACATCCATGTGGCTGAGCACAGGTGGACGTGCCCCTAGTGGTTGAGCACTAGTGGGTGTGTGAGATCCCTTGCTATATTTTCTAAGAGTTAGATTTACCTATAACCCTAATTGTGATGTAAAGGGTACAGGTCAGCCCCACCATAAAGTGAAAGATAATTAATATGGTAATTATTAATTATATTATGAGTTATTGAGGTTGGCCCTGTTGTGCCAATAAACACCACTTTCATGTGTCCAGTCTAATATAAATAAAGGTGATTTCCCCATTGAGGAAACACAACACACATGCGATTTTGGAAATTTCAGCAAGAACATATTCTAGGACTGAAGTGCACACCTCTCTTGGGTGCTATCCTTCTTGGTTTTTGAGAGCACCCTTTTGTGTGCTAGGTCTATGGTGTGGGAGGTATTTCTATTGAGAATATAGAAAATGATTGTCGGGTTTTCTTCCCTTGTTGAGAAGGGTTTCCCAGGATATTTCTTGTGTTCTTGTGCATGGTATTTCTTCTTGTGATATTGGTTATTGCAACAATTGTTAATGGTGTAGTTGCATTTGTCTAGGGTTCAAGTAAATGCTAAAAATGAATTAAACCTCATGCTTGAGCCTATCATAGTGAAAATTCAACATGGTATCAGAGCTTAGGTCTTGCAGAACCCATTGCACAAGCATCTACCAGTCATCCTCTCACTTATGCAGAACTGTATGACCCTCCTAGGGTTTCCAAAAAATGCGTATGACCCTTCTTTTATGAGGTATTTCAACACCTTAAACCTAGACGTTGGGGCTAAAAATTGTATGGGAGTGTACGGCCTCCCTTAGTGCACCTCAAGAAAGCTTCAAAATTTATTTCCAAGCACTTTGGATTTTTGGCCCTAGGGTATCTAGGGTTTCTAAATTTTCTGCAGAAATTTCAGACTTAGGGTTTCTGCAGCTCTTTGAAGGAGATTCTCATCTCATCAGTGTTATTATGAATTTCAAGGCTTATTGTTGGCAGTCATAAGTCCAACAAAACCTAAGTTTACTAGCCTAGTCTAGTCATTAGGTTTTCCAGCCCAGTTGACAAGGATTTGTGATGAAATCTGAAAATATGAAGAGCAAACCCTTGGTGAAAGATAAGATTGATGGATCAAGCAAATTCAGCTCCTGGAAGTCAAGACTTCAGATCACTCTTGAAGAGGAATACTTATTGTGGGTGATACAAAAAGGTTTACCAGAGACAACTGCTGATGAAGAGAAGGAAGAAAGGAAGGAAAATGATGTCAAGGCGAAGATAATCATCTACTCAAGCTCTTACATTGAAGGGCCAGATTCAAAATATCAAGATGAAAAAAAGTGACACTGTGGCTACCCTCTTCATGAACATGTCGGATATCAGAGATCATATAGGTGCCATTAGAGAAATCATATCAGCACTCTCAGGGATGCACTTGTATATATTATTCGTATCATTTTCATGAGGGTACTTGTAGGAGGAAGAAACCTTTGTTGCAATCATGGATCTAAACGGATCTTAGTGCATTCAGAGGAACAACACACTGGAAGTGAAGACTTCATGTTTGATTTTTTTAATTATCATGCCTCTAACCTACATTTATAAGTTTTCTACATTACAAGTAGGTGTTGTAGCTGTGGAAACAATCCTTAAATTATTTTGATTCTAGAGATGTACTCATTATTCTCCTCTAGGAGATATTCTTGTCTTGTTTCCTTTTGTTTGTTTCTTGTTCCAGACAGGTTAACAACAAAGGAAGATGTTTATCCTTCATACTAGGGATGATTTTAAGGATGGAAATTTATTTTGAAATGTAGAAACCTTGGCGAATCTTACTAATCCTTCATATTCCAACTACAAAATGTTTGGCGATATTTTTGTAAAAATATTCAAATTTCTAAGGATCTTATATAGTTTGGATAAAATTTTGGCGATTTTTAAGATAAAATAATTTTATCTTGTAGAATTTGGACAAATCATTTTTAGAATAGAAAAACTTGTTTTTGGAAAAACCATGGAAAATTAGCCCAGGAGAGAAATTTAGCCCCTAAAATGATCCCTGCTTCACACTTCAAAGGGAGTCACTTGACTCTGAGGGAGTCAAAACTATTTGAAAAGGAGGAAGAACATAATCATCATTGAAGCAACCGAAAAAATGATACATGATTAGAGTCTACCTATGATTCTGTGGGAAGAGGCATGCATGAAAACAATATATGTTCAGAATAGGAGTCCTCACCAGATTTTGAAGAACGTAACTCCTAAATAATCCTTCATCAGAGTGAAGCCTAAGATTGGAAACTTAAGGATATTTGGGTGCCTAGTATATTTTCATGTACACAAAGAGAAGAGATCCAAGTTAGATCCTTTAGGGAGAAAGGGTACATTTGTGGGATACAGTGAATCTTCAAAGTCATATCGTATCTACATCCCTGGTCAGAGACAGATTGAGATAAGAAGAGATGTTATCTTTGAAGAAGAGATAGCCTTTCAAAGATCCAGATAATATCAGATGGAGATCGACAATGAGATAGTACCTTCTCCCCCTTCAACATTTCAGAGGGAGACAAACATTATTCCAGTTGATCCAGTTGTTCCAGCTGATCCAATTTCTCCAGTTGATATCCCCAAAGATATTGCAGTAGGGCATAAAAGGCATGAATGGGCTCGATAAACTATGCAGGAGGCAGAGGGACATGCAACCCCTCAAGGCACATCCCGAGAGAGCAAGAGACCAAAAATATTTTCGATCTACTTTTCATCCATGAGCCACATCATCGATTCTGAGCCTCCCTGTCATGGAGAAGAGACATGTGAGAAGGTATGGCAATATGCCATGATAGAAGAATATCAGTCCATATTGAAGAATGATGTGTGGGATATTGTTCTGAGACCATAAGAGAAGTCTATAGTGACTTCCAAGTGGATCTATAAGATCAAGCATGCAGTTGATGGAAGTGTCGAGAAATACAAAGCGAGATTTATAGCCAAAGGACTCTCAAAAGTAGAGGGAGTTGACTATGATGAGACATATGCAGCTGATGGAAGTGCCGAGAAATACAAAGCGATATTTGTAGCTAGAGGACTCTCACAAGTAGAGGGAGGTGACTATGATGAGACATTTTCTCTAGTAGCTCGATACACTTTCATCCATACTATCATCCATGAGTTGGAAACCACATTAGATGGATGCAAAGACAACCTTTATAAATGGTGAGATTGAGGAAGAAGTTTACATCGAGAAGTCAAAAGGATTCGTGATACATAAGTAGAAATCTCATGTGTGCAGGTTGAAGAAATCCGTGTATGGACTAAAGGAAGCACCTTGTGCTTGGTATGAGAAAATGGATGGATTCTTGATGAGTTTGGGCTTCAAAAAAAGTGTTTTTGATCCAAGCCCATATTATCATATTGTTGGCAACAAGTTCATATTCCGAATCATGTATGTGGATGACTTATTTCTCACCGAGACTTATTGTTGAATGCAAGAAAGAATTGACTTCTGATTCCGAGTTGAAGGATTTGAGTATGATGCACTACTTCTCGGGACTATAAGTATGACAAAGGACTTGTGAGATTTTCCTATGTCAAGGAAAATATACAGTGGAGATATTGAAGAAGTTTGGTATGACAGAGTGCAAATCCATGCCTACACTGATGGTGATGGATTTGAAGAAAAATGAATGATGCTTCTATTGATTTAGGAGAGATTTATCCACATTTGTATCGACAACTGATTGGATCATTGTTGTATCTGGTTAACACCAGACCTGATATATGTTATGCAGTGAATGTACTTAGTCAACTCATGAGTCAGTCGAGACAGACTCATTTATAGCATTAAAGCATGTATTGAGATATCTATGAGGCACTGTTGGATATGGCATGGGATATGCCTCCAGTGTAGGCTTGATTTTGCAGGGATATGTTGATACAGATTGGGCAGGAAGCACAGTGGACCGGAAGAGCACATCCGATTGTTGTTTCACCTTGGAGTCTTCAATGGTTTCTTGGTGCAGTAGGAAACATATATTTGTGGCCTTTAGTACTGCAGAAGAAGAGTATAAAGCATTGAGTGTGGCAGTCCGCGAAGTAGTGTGGCTTCGCAAGATCCTAACATATTTATTTGATCATGAGATGGATCCTACCATTATTCATTGTGATAACCAGAGCTGTGTGAAGATCTCTAAGAACCTTGTGTTTCACAATAGATCGAAACACATTGAGATAAAATATCATTATATCAAAGACATGGTGCAGAGAAAAGAAGTACACGTGCAATATCTTCCTACACATGAGCAGATTGCAGATATCTTCACCAAACTACTTGCCAAGACAAAGTTCGAGTACTTTCGTGAGAGACTTGGCCTGGTGGAGAATGTCTCCCTAGCTGAGAAGGAGTGTTGATGATTACAGTTGCATGAGACATCCTCCAGGACACAGACTGAGTAAGTCGACTTGTGAGAGAGCCCATGAGTTGGGTGTGTTGTTCCTCTTGGGGACAGAGATGAAATGTTGTGTGTGCCCCTGTCTGGGGAGGATGCCCATGAAATGGGTGTGTCGTTCCTCTTTGAGACAGAGATGGAACATTGTGTGCCCCTGTGTGGGGAAGATGCCCATGATATGGGTGTGTCATTTGAGATGAAATGATGTGTACCCTTGTGAGGGGTGAAGGTTCTTATGTGATGGGTTTATTGTTCTCCTCTGTGTAGAGAGTTGAGACAATGTGGTACTCGAGATGATTCTCCTGTGAGACTCAGTGAGATAGAGATCTATTGAGTAGGACGTCCTTATGGCTGAGCACAGGTGGACTGATCCTAGTGGTTGAGCACATGTGGAATAATCCTAGTGGCTGAGCACTAGTGAGTGTGTATCCAGATGATTCTCCTGTGAGACTCAGTGAGATAGAGATCTGTTGAGTTGGATGTCCCTGTGACTGAGCATATGGGACGTGCCCCTAGTGGTTGAGCACTAGTGGGTGTGTGAGATCCCTTGCTATATTGTCTAAGAGTTAGATTTACNTGTAACCCTAATTATGATGTAAAGGGTACAGGTCGGTCCCACCATAAAGTGAAAGATAATTAATGTAAAAGATAATTAATAGGGTAATTATTAATTATATTATGAGTTATTGAGGTCGACCCTCTTGTGCTAATCGACACCACTTTTGATGTGTCCAGTCTAATATAAATAAAGGTGATTTCCCCATTGAGAAAACACAACACACATGTGATTTTGGAAAATTCAGCAAGTACATATGCTAGGGTTGAAGTGCACACCTCTCTTGGGTGCTAGCCTTCTTGGTTTTTGAGAGCACCCTTTTGTGTGCTAGGTCTATGGTATGGGAGGTCTTTCTCTTGAGATATAGCAAATGATTGCTTAGTTTTCTTCCTCCTTTGTTGAGAAGGGTTTCCCAGGATATTTCTTGTGTTCTTGTGCAAGATATTTCTTCTTGGTTATTGCAGCGATTGTTAATGGTGTAGATGCATTTGTCTATGGTTCAAGTAAATGCTAAAAATGAATTAAACCTCATAATTGAGCCTAGCGAAGTGAAAATTTAACATCCTTCACCTTTTGAACTTCATTCCTTAATTTAGCTTGGTCCTTTGGAATGAGGTCCTCATTGATAAATATTCCTAACCCTTTCAAGTTGTGTGAATTTATGATTTATTTTTTAGTTCTTCCTTGACTATTGGGAGGGTGTCCTCATCTTTTAACTCTTATACACAAAAAATAATGAGGTTCAAAGCTCTTTTGTTATGTTCATGTAGCTTGTTAAATTCTTGCGGATGGGTTTGATATCCAACTTATATTCCAAATGATTTACATCCAAATTTCTAATTAACTTTTAGCCCAGTGGCCACCTTCACGGCCGTCACATTTTCCCCCTCCACTAAGTCGTGGAAATAGAAATGCACTTGACTTATCTTCTCCAGTATTAATTTCGTCTTTGCCTCCGCCGCGGCTGTGCGCAGGCAAATTATCAACAGTACAACGGCCAAAGCAATATTTACTGGCGAATTACCCTGGATGGCCATCTTCAAAGAATGCCTCAGTGCAATGTAGATAACGAGAGAAAGAAATGTATACATGATTTCTTACACTTTAAGAATCCGATGCACCCGAAAAGACACGCTTACTTTATCCCACATAGATTTTATTTGACTGATTAACATTTTGTGTTTTTATCGATTTGTCTGATAAGTGTTTTGTTTCGATCTGTCAGTGTGATGTTCAATATTTTTTTTGCCAAATATTATGTATATGTATTGTGAAGGAAGTTCACGCCATATACAACATTAATTATTTTCAGCAATGTGCTTATTGATAACCTGGGAACTATTTTTAATTTTCCAAAATACCTTAACGTTCTTGTGACAGAATTTCCAACTTTCCAAAACACCTTACCTTTCCTGTGAGAGAATTTCCAATGGGAGGGCCCGCTCCGTAACGTTAACCAATGGAATTTTACCACGCGTGCCATGCTGCTTTCAATCCATTTTCGCTATTGCGAAAATATCAGGGCTCGTCATTTTCGTTCCATACACATAACTGTTTCAAGTACGAATGGGATTCTTTGGCACAGATACCCGCTCCAACAACTGTAAACTTCCATTGGCAAAGCTGCGATGCATCTGCGTTTTCTTGACTGAAATGTTAAACTTGTGATCGTGGCATAATGACAGATAACTTCACAACCCCCCCGGGGGCTTTTATAATGACAAAGCTACTGGAACAATGGCGAATATAATGTAAGACGTAAAGGGCAGTAGAAAATAGTTCATCGACCAGTCTTCAAAAAGTTACCTACCTCTGGCCA
>JASDQU010372469.1:5569-53978 GCA_032191745.1 Picea mariana
CCTCTTTACTGCACTGTTGGCACTCCAGTTTACTCGTTACTTCTTCTTCAAGAAGTAAGAAGCGTCGTTATTATAGAAAACTTGTCACAACATCCGTCACATGCAACATATTTATAGATTTTGTAATGTCGCAATTCCAACGTAAAAAAGTCTTAAGTGACCGTTGGTATTTTGACTTGGTGAACATATTAAGGTGACCGTTGGAGGGGAAAACCTAGTTTCCAAAACGTCGCAATTGTGACATACCTTTTCACAAACGTTGCAAGAGAGACGTTCCATTTGGAAAACATGGCAAGAGAGACGTTCCAGTGGAAAACATGGCAAGAGTGACGTTAACATGGCAAGAGCGATGTTAACGTGGAAATTGCGACATACATCTTCACAAACGTGGCAAGAGAGACATTCCAGTGGAAAACGTGGCAAGAGCGACGTTCCAGTGGAAAACGTGGCAAGAGAGACGTTAACGTGGCAAGACCGAAATTAACGTGGTAAGAGAGACGTCAACGTGGCAAGAGCGACGTTATCAGGCAACATGATTTTTTTTTTTATAAATTTCCTCTATTTTGCAACAATATGGACAATTTTGTCCATAACGTCGCAAATAAAACGTCAGAATTTTTACAATATGTAGTAGTGCAATTTCCGAATCAGAATCCTTGCTTAACACAATTATTATTTGGTCTGCACAGGGCTTAGGTTTATTTCGGGCACATCGTGAAACCCAACGTGCGGCCCTTTTACCCTTATAACTGATATCAACATTGCCTTTACACTTTTTCTTTGCAGAATTTTTAACAGACTTAACACCACCTTTGGGATGTGAATCTGGTAGAGTGTTGGGTTGGGTAGTGTCAGCATAGGTCGAGGGTTCCACATTAGAAATAGGATCACAGAGCGAAGAAGGATGAATGGTAGGCTCGACAAGGGTTTCTATGATGACAGACTTGTCAACCTGTCCTATTTCTCTGGTAGAAAAACCATTTCTTAACATAAAGGCATCCCAACAATCACCATTTAACTTCAACTGATGAACAATAATAATCTTGATCAAACAATGGTGGAACATGCTAGAATCAGATTTCTACCTTTTAAAATGCTTTTCCATTTTTTATAAACTTCAAAGGAGAAAATAGGGCATGTTTAGGGGAAAATCGATAAAACTCATGAGCAACCTCAAGTGATATAAGCAAACCTAACCATATCTACCCTCACATGTAATGAACTGCTTGACAATAACTAACAGATTGTTCCATCTAGGTTTTAGAGCTATAACGGGCATACCTTTGTCGCAAATAGTAACCTTCCTTGAGGTGAACAATAGTGACCAGGGAAACTCTTCAACCTTTGAGTTTTTAAACCACTTTTGTCCAACAGCTGGCAGACCGGTGCCCTGGCTAATAAAACCTTCATTTGATTCAAGCTAGACATCTCCTACTTTAGCTCTGCAACCATCAAATGTTGACACAAATTCTTGGGTGACTGCTAAATTAAAACCCTCGAACTTTTCAACAAAGAAACACGACCCATTCCTCTCTAAGTATTCTTGGGCATTATCAAATGATAACAATGTCTGGGCACCGTTAGGCTCAATTCTCACTACAGGAGCCATAGCTAACAACAAGGAATCAATAGGGGATTCGGCGATAAGGTTTGATAGAACAAGCACAAAGCCATTGCCCTGAGCTTCCCCAACACAATGCGAAAAGATCTTGAAATGGTAGGCAAGAACGTTAATTGTTATGCGTGTGAGGAAAATCGTATAGATTGTGGCCATACAACAACATCATACCACACTGTACTTGGAATGACAGCTCGGTTTAATGGTACACATATAAATCATAACAGTTGAAAACCAACATATGCATATCCATGATTCGATCAAAATGCCAAATAAATAATTGAATCAAAGTTTTTATAAATTAAAACCATATTAACAATAGTCAAATGCTAAATGGGTGATGGTTTAATACATATGTAACCAAGGTGTGTTCAAGACCAAGGGGTGATAACCATGGAAACAACCATGTTCATAATAAAAATAAGACAAATAGACGATAAACCATATGAACATTAACCCTTTGATGAAATCAAACATGAATTCCAGCTGTGAGTTTTCATGCTTGCAGTTGTGAAAATGAAATAAAAAAGAAGGTACGTAGAAAGCGATGGATAATGGTGTCGTTTAATGAGAAAGGTTGCGACGAGTAATGAGAATTCAAAAACCCTGTGTAGGCATCTTGTAAAATAGAGATTATATTATGGCTTCCAACAATGGCGACACACTGGTAGAAGCAGTTATCTCTGCCAAATGAACAACTCCAGATTAGGATAATCAGAAAAAATTCAACTTGAAAACAACTACGAAATTGTTTGAACATCATTATCAATCATAAAAAATTCTAGTTTCAGATTGCTTGTTATTTTAAAAGACGAAAATAAATGACAATCTTGACAAAAGAGAGTCACGATGTTAAAGTTAAAATCTTCAATACTGTTGACAGAGCCATTGTTGCCAACAGACGTCCATAGCCTCGACAGGGATGCCATTTAACCCACTCCAATATCTATATCCTGCCAAGAAGTTCCAGATCAGAATGAAGGATATTTAAGGTCAAAAGATTTCATATCTAAGAATTTTCAAATACCTGACATTGCTTCGCTGCTAGCGGGCCTGTTCAGTACCCCAACGAAGTTATCTTAGCGTCATGCATGCATTTACCCACTGCCAGCAGACCTATTCAGTATCCCGGTGGGTTTACAAGCACTTCCCACAACTCTCTGAAGATTTATTTAGTTTTAAATATATTTAATCAAGCGGGGTGACGCTGAAAATCCTGATATTTTGGACATATTTTAATAAATTACAGAACTTGAGAGAATTTTTTAACTGTCCTTCATTAAGATCTAGAGACAGTTTGTTAATAAACCGACCTTCGAAGGTGGGGAGACATCTCTGAGTTGTTCTCTTAAGGAACAGGGACAATGTAAGAAGAAATTTTATGGATGATCGTGAAAAGCTTCAGTTACATATTGAAATCAAGAAATGCTTTTCAAACGACAAGCTTTCTTTAACATGGATGCAAACTTAAAAAAATATCATAATTGATGTTTTAACAATCTTCAATAGTCATTTCAGAGGAGGAATTTTTTTGTTCTCTTTGTCTGAAACAATTCACGATGCAGGCATGTGTGATTCAAAATAAAAACTGGTAAGCATAAGGGAAGAATCAAAGCCAAACAGCAAAGAAAAACAAAAAGCAAGCAAAACAAAAATATTTACACAGTGTGCACAGGATTGTCATCAGGTGAAATACCTTTTTAGAGCTTGGTCATTCACCGGATAGGTGTCTGGCTGTCCCTCTAAATTCTGTAATCGGAAGGAGATGGGACCCAATTTCTCAGCAATCAAGAATGATCCTAGCCACAAGTTCTAAAACTTTGTATGCTCTCCTTTTCCCTCATGTGGTTTGTCCCATTTTAGGACAAGGTCACCTACCTAAAAATTTCTATCAGAGGCTGAATTGGAATCAAACCAGCTTTTAACAACAAGTTGATTTTGATCCAATTTCTATTTTGCTTGAGCCCTCACTCCTTCTAATTTTAACAACGCGTTAATTCAATTCTCCAAAGGGGGACAATCCTCTTCTTGTATTTTCTGAGATAGTTGCAGAGAGGGAAGGAGTATATGTGGTGCCAAAATTGTCTCTCTGCCGTAAATGAGAAAGAAGGGTGATTTTCCCACAACAATTTTTGGAGTCACTCTATCAGCCCAGATTGCGTTTAACAGTGCATTATGCCAATTTTTATGGTTTTCAGAGACCGTTCTCTTGATAATTTTGATCAGATTTTTATTAGTGGATTCCGCCAATCCATTGCCTTGAGGGTAATAGCTGGCAGAATATTTTAGTTTAATTCCTTTTTCTAGAGGGAAATCACTCATCTCAACAGACGAAAAATAGGAAGCGTTATCAAATACTAGGCAGTCAGGGATACCAAAACAAGTAATAATATTTGAATTCAAAAACGCTATTACCTGACTAGTATTTACAGCTTTTAATGGGGCAGCTTCGGACCATCTGGTGAAGTAATCCATGGTTGTTATAATAAACTTATGCTTCTGTGAGGATGGCGGATTGATCGGGCCTATAATATCAAGACCCCACTGCTGAAAGGGGAGTCTACTGAAACGAGCTGCGGAGGGAAGGTTGATTTGTGTATCCGTCCAGATGCTTTTTGAAAAATTACACACTTGCGACACAAAGCATGAGAATATTTAAAAAGTGTGGGCCAATAGTAACCTGCTCTTAATACTTTATGGGCAGTGGTATCTCCACCAAAATTCCCACCATCTTCTCCTGCGTGCAATTCCAATAAGACCTTTTCTGCTTCTTCTTTCTCAAGACAGCGCATTAGTACTCTATCAAAATTTTGACAAAACATAATACCATTAATCAACTGAAAGGAAGTAGATTTTAATATTATCGCTCTTCTTTTTGTGTGATCCAGGTGATGGGGAGTTGATCCATGTTCAAGACAAAATTTTATATCGTCATACCAGGGACTAACAGGGTTTTGTGCACAATAGATTAAATTTTGGTAATGCTATCCTGGATTGGACATATCATTTTCCTCTTGCTGTCCTGCATCTAAGTTAGCGAATAACTTGCATAACCCTTTACCTCTCACTACTTGTGCTAGGGTGATTTCTATGTCGTATTCTTGCAAGGATATGACCCAGTTTTCCCTCTTTTTGCCTAGTTCTTTCTGTACTAACAGATTTTTGACGGCTGGGTAAGGGACAATGATTTTCATCCTAGATTTCAAAAGATAAGATCGAAAGTGATTTACATCTTTAAAAACAGCATAGGCTTGTTGATCTACTGCTGGGTAATTAAGTTCTGCGCCTTTGAAGGCTGAGCTCATAAAGGAAATTGGGACTTCATTGTTTTCAGCGTTCTTTTGACTTAGGACAGCGGCGTAAGAGCGGTCAAAAGCAAATATGTAGAGAGTGAAGTCTTGCAAAAAGTTAGGGCTCATCAAATAAGGAGCGTCTATTATGGCCTTTTTTATTGAATTAAAAGACTGGTTTTCTAAAGGTCCCCAATGGTATTGTATGTCCTTTTTTATTAGGTTTTGTAATGGTCTCACCATTTCTGAAAAAATGGGGACGAATCTCTTGACAAAGTTTATCTAACCTAAGAAAGATTGCATATACTTTTTTGACGAGGGAGGGGAGAGTTTCAAAATGACTTGAGTTCTTTCAGGGTCGATAATCATCCCTTCACTTGATATAATAAATCCTAAGAGATTACCTTGTTCTACTGCAAAGATATATTTTTTAGGATTCAAAGAAATGTCGTACTTACGACATCACTGTAGAACGGATCTTAAGTGAGCTAGATGATCAACCTTGTTTTTCGAGAAGACAGTAAAGTCATCCAGGTAAACTATGATAGATTGATTGATTAAGCCTCGAAAATCGATGTCCATCACTCTCTGGAAAGTGGCACCAGCATTTATGAGTCCAAAGGGCATTTTCCTATAAGAATAGGTGCCCCATGGAGTGCGAAAGGTGGTTTTAAGTTGGTTTGGAGGGGACATCAGGACTTGGTTATACCCTGAAAAACCATCCAATAAGGATAATCTTTCAGAACCAGATACCTGTTGAAGGATCTGTTCCATAGGTGGGACAAGGTAGTTGTCTTTATCAGACGATCGATTAAGATTTTGGAAATCGACACATAGTCAGATTTCACCACTCTTCTTCTGGACAGGGACAAGATTAGAGACCCATTATGTGTGCCTAACTAGGAAGATTATCTTAGCATTCAAGAGTTTATTTAATTCCTTCTTGATGGTTGGTTCGAGTTTTGGATGCATTTTCCTTAACTTTTGTTGAAAAGGTAAGGTTTGGGGTTTCATAGGAATGACATGTTGTATGATGTTAGGATCAAACGTTTTTAGGTCGTTGTACATCCAAGAAAAAACATCTTTGAATTCCTTAAACATTTTAATAAACGCTGCTTTTTCTTGTTCAGAACATCCCACCCCTAAATTAATGAACTGTGTGTTGTCTTTCGTTCCCAAGTTTACTTTTTCATGCGTTAAAGAGGAGCTATTTGTTTTATAATTCACTGATTTTTTGAACTTTTCCTGAAGATCATAAAATTTTGTAATCTAACTACAGATTTAGGGATAGAATTTACCATGTCTGATGAAGATTCAGGAGATCTGGGGTCTGGCATTACCGTGAAGTCACAAAGATTTTCGTCATGAGTACCTTTGTCAATTACTGCGCCCTAGAAATTTTCTTCCATATGCAGGAAACTTATAATCTGTTGATCGTCATCGAAGACTCTCCAATTTGTGATGTTGTCAGGGAAGGATGGTCTAAACAACAGTTCGACGGAGAATGCATTCGGAGATAATCCTTCTGCAGGAAAAAGTTTCGAAGCTACATTAGCTAACAAGTCAGCTTCCAAATTATTCAATCTAGGAATAGAATTTATGTTAAATGTAGAAAACTTATTCATCAAATTCCATACCTCAGATTGGTAGCTTTTAAGGTGCGGAGATAAACAATGGATGAAATTTTTTACCTGTCTAACCACAATTTATGAATCACCAAAGACAGTCAAATTTTGAACGTTCATATCTAATGTTTTCCTAATGCCTTGCAATAAAGCCTCATATTCTTCTATATTGTTTGTACATTCAAACTCTAACCTGCACGCAATTAGGGTTTTGTTACCTACTGGATTGATAATCACGCAGCCCGCACCAGCTCCTTCCTTGGATTTTGACCCATCAAAGTAAAGAGACCATATTTGATTTTTGTCGGGTGCATGTGACCATTGGGTAGAAGCTCCTAGTTGCATATATGTCAAAATTTCAGATTGTTGTTCAGGGTTTGTGATAGCAGAAGTTTCGGCTATGAAATTGCCAAAAAAGGTATCCATCCCTTGTATTTCGGGTGAATTGGCAGAGGGTGTAAATGGCTCATTGGGATCATTTAAATATGTCACTATGAACTTTAGGTAATGTTCACGATTTACCTTGATTCTGTTGGGCTTCCCATTCTCGGGCAGCCACAAGTGGGACCAATCTATCGCAACATAGCCATGTAGCTATTCTAACCAGTCTCTGCTTAAAAACAAACCATAAACTTCTTGAATATCTACAATAATAATATCAATCACTTGATGAAATTTAGGGTTAGATGACAATCTTATAAGCACATTTCTCAATTTGCCTATAACTTTAACACTAGTTCAATCAAGCTGGATGATCTTCAAGGTGGATGGTTGAACTTCAGCATTAATCTTTTGACACACAAACCACGGCATTAAATTAGATGACGCTCCTGAATCTACCATACAGTTGCGCACATTCCTATTGAATATTTCAAAAGTTAACAAAAATGGAGCGACATTTCTGCGAGTACTAATGGTGGAAGCTTGTTACTTTTTACTCGCAGCCTCTAAAACTAATTTATCTACATTTGTTACATTATTTATAGGAAGGTCTCTTTTCTTCTAAGAATCAGAAATAGTCCTGGCAGAGGCCTTCTGAGGAATTTTGGGGTTGTTCTGAAAACCTTTGTTACTGCTTGGGTTGTCGTTTTTACTGTTTTCTGCAATATTCTGTAGCATTTTTTGTAGAAGAAACGAGAATTTTAATAATTCATAAACAGAAATATTAGCCCTTAACTTTTTTAGATCTTCAACCAAATCATAATCTAAGCTTGGGTTTACATAATTCTATTTAGTCTCAGTTGATTTAGACTATTTTGGGGGCAAAGTCGTAGTGATTTCAGAAGAAAGTTTGTTTGTTGTCTTACTCCTAGTATTGTAAGGATGTATTGTCTCGAAATTAGCTTGAAAAATGCTATCTGAGAAATGTCCAAAAATGTTCAGAGAGGATTCATCTTCTTCTACTGTCTCTTGTTCAGCTACTTCCTTAGGGATCTTAGGAGGCATCAAGTTATCCTGTGCTTGTAGAATCGTTTGAATAGCGAATTGCAGGCTTTCTAGATTTAGGCCTTCAGTGTTTGAATTAGGTCGGTTGGTGGGAAAAGGCTTCCTAAACGGGGGTTTGTAAGGCCCTTTGCTCGAAGAAGCTTCTTCAACCATCCTTTTCAAATATATAACTTGATTGGATAGTTTTTGAACGAATTTCTGTAAGTTTTCTAAATCTGAGCTTTCCGGTTGTGCTTTGTTTTGGGAAGGTCTAGGGAGGATTTTGATTTTCTTTTTGGAAGATGAACTAGTCTCTATTTCATTGCTAGTAGTGTCTTTTAAGATGAGGATGTCTTTCTCGATCTGACTGGCCTTTTCGAAGGCTTCTAACAACATGGTTTTCATAGATCTCTTTACCCAAATGGCTATGCTTTGATGTAAGGCTTTTGTATAATATGCTATGATAAGATTCTCGGCAGGCATCAAATCCATAGGGATTCGATTCTTTAGTGTTAAGAATCTTTGATTAAAGTCTTTGATCTTCTCTTTGGGGTTCATTCTTAAACTAGAAAGTTCCATGACTAGAACTTCTAGGGACTTGTCATCTCCAAACTTCTCAAGAAAACAAGATTCAAACTTCTCCCATGACACGATGGTATGGGGTTGTTGGGCAAAGTACTAGGTAGAGGCATTGTCCTCAAAGGTGTAGGGAAACAATATATAGACTACATCTTCGTGCTTGACATTACGGAGTCTAATGGCTAACATAAACTTTTTGATGTGATCTTCGGCGATCTGTTTGGAGTCCGGGTCAAATTTAGGGAGCCACTTCTCTGGGTGTTTGGGTAAGGGATGCTGAGGCCCAGGTATGGCCACTGCATCTTGGTCGAGCTAGGGTCTGGCGGGATTGTTCTGGTTGGCAATAGGTGTGGGTGGTGTCGAAGGCTGGGATGAGGAACTTCCTTCGTTAGAGGACTCTTCTCCAAAAGAAGAAGGAGATGACGGAGGTGGTGATGGTGGTATACCAGATCCTCCTGCTGCAGGAGTGAGGATTGGATCTGTAGGGTTTAAAGTAAGGTCAGTGCCTCCAAGTTGTTCTCTGATATCAGAGAAGTC
Organism: Picea mariana; assembly: GCA_032191745.1. Taxonomy (NCBI): domain Eukaryota; kingdom Viridiplantae; phylum Streptophyta; class Pinopsida; order Pinales; family Pinaceae; genus Picea; species Picea mariana. The sequence continues at coordinate 14,644 of JASDQU010372469.1, forward strand.
TATTGGTTGGTCCAAAGCTCGGTTTGGTTGTCTTAAATGGGCAAAGGCACTGTATGTTATTATGAGATATTGGCGGAGAATCTCTTGTATGTCACCACCCATAGGATTTGGCGTTACTGGTTCAACTGTGATCCATAGATCCTTGTTTGATGTGGTTGTTGTTTGAGGGACAATGTTGTCTTTTGAATGACTTCTAGTCACTATAGGTGAGCATGTAGGTGGTGGAGGAGTCTTATGACCACTTCGTGCCATTAATAATTTTCAGGCCCTCCTTCTAGCACCATTTGTTGATGGTCAAAGTTGACCGCTCGTCAACTAGAGGAGTGAATCTAGTCCGTGGTTGTCTACTTAACCCAAGTCGTTTGGATTAATCCACTACGACGGGTTTAGCGGATCCGTTGGCCGATCTAAGTCGTAAGAAAGTGAAAAAACAAAACTAAAGAAACTAACTTAATGAAAAACACTCGCTAAAAGCTATATACAAATCTACAATATACTTACAGTTCACTAACTAATATTTATAAAATAGTAGTTCTGAATATTATATGTACAACATATCCATATGATTATATCTCTAATATATGTATAATATTTACAAAATGCAAATTTTGACATAAACCTGCGAAAATCAAATATGGATTGATTTATGACAGCGAAGCTATCATTCAGTGTTTTTGATTTTTATAACTTTTATAAAAAATAAATGAAATAGAAAATATCTAATTGAGAACTAGAATGTGTTTGGATTGCAGGAACTTTCTATATTAATTAAACTAATAAAATAAAACTAACAAACTGACCTGTCATCGCATCTCCTGTTTGTCCTGTGTACAACATCAAATTTCGTTGTTTGATGGAGTAAACCGCAACAGGTTTTCCAAATGCTTCTCGTAAACACGAACCAGTACTGATTGAATGCTAATGAAAGAACATATAAGAGAAGTAGTGACAACAGTTTTATGATTTTACAAATGATCACATAAGATAAATCTGGCTGTAAAAATTTGTATATAATTGCTCATTGAATAAAGAAGATTAACCTTCTAATCATCAAATTTAAACAGTGTAATTGTTGTATATAATATGAGAGACATAAAACACGGACATCATATAATTTCCATCACATCAATCTATAATAAACCATGATATCTAAAGTAGTCACAATTTAATTACAAATCAAAATGACCAAAACTTGAACAAAAATACGATATATGGAAGCTAAAGCTGTACCAATATCAACTTCCATTCAAGTCTGTCAATCATAAATCCATAGTTTCTACTCCCAGGTAGCGATGGTTTTTGGTTTACAAAAAAATACATTTATATATGCTATAGGATCAAAACGTTTCCTATGGATATCATCAAATTTGTTCCAAAAATTGTGGGGGATGCAACCTCCCAGATTCTAGTTAACAGCCTATTCTAAAACAACATAAAGAAATAACATGCTGAGAGATGCCACCAGTGGTTCAAATATTCTTTAGAAATCATATGTACCTGAAAACACATAAGAATAAACGATTTCAGATTTCATTTTGGTTGTAAAAAAAAAGAAATTCGAATTTTAGTAACTAGCTACAGAATCTCACGATTTTGTAGCTAGTTATAATTATAACTAGAATCATATTTTACTGAATCAATCAAAACAGACTAGATGTAATCTGTGAAAACAAATCATGTATTCTAAGAAAACGACAAAATCATCCTAAATTTATTTTTAAACACCATACCTCAGATTAAGGTATTCATCTTAATCAAGCAATTTTTCGAATTCACAATGGCAGTCGTTGCTTCCACGTTCTTAAAAACAACAGACCCTGTGGTTTTTTGTCATGGTTTTATACATATGTAACCAAGGGGTGATAGCCATGGAAACAACCATGCTCATAATAAACATAAGACAAATAGACGATAAACCATATGAGCATTAACCCTTTGATGAAATCAAACATGAATTCTAGCTGTGAGTTTTCACGCTTGCAGTCGTGAAAACAAAATCGAAAAGAATGTATGCAAAAAGCGACAGATAATGGTGTCGTTTAATGAGAAAGGTTGCGACGAGTAATGAGAATTCAAAAACCCTGTGTAGGCATCTTGTAAAATATAGATTATATTATGGTTGCCAGCAATGGCGACACACTGGTAGAAGCAGTTATCTCTGCCAAACGAACAAGTCCAGATTAGGATAATCAGAAAAAATTCAATTTGAAAACAACTAAGAAACTATTTGAACATCATTATCAATCATAAAAAATTACAGTTTGATATTGCTTGTTATTTTAAAAGACAAAAACTGATGACAATCTTGACAAAAGAGAATCACGATGTTAAAGTTAAAATCTTCAATACTATTGACAGAGCCGCTGCTGCCAGTAGGCGTCCATAGCCTCGACAGGGATGCCATTTAACCCACTCCAATATCTGTATCCTTCTAAAAAGTTCCAGATCAAAATGAAGGATTTAAGGTCAAAATATTTAATATCTGAGAATTTTCATATACCTGACATTGCTTCGCTGCCAGTGGGCCTGTTCAGTACCCCGGTGAAGTTATCTTTGTGTCATGCATGCATTTACCCACTGCCAATAGACCTGTTCAGTATCCCAATGGGTTTACAAGCACTTCCCATAGCTCTCTGAATATTTATTTAGTTTTAAAGATATTTAATCGAGCGGGGTGACGCTGAAAATCCTGATATTTTGGACATATTTTAATAAATTACAGACCTTGAGAGAATTTTTTAACTGTCCTTCATTAAGATCTAGAGATAGTTTGTTAATAAACCGACCTTCGAAGGTGGGGAGACATCTCTGAGTTGTTCTCTTAAGGAACAGGGACAACGTAAGAATAATTTTTTATGGATGATCGTGAAAAGCTTCAGTTACAGATTGAAATCAAGAAATGATTTTCAAACAACAAACTTTCTTTAACATGGATGCAAACTTTAGAAAAATATCATAATTGATGTTTTAACAATATTCAGTAGTCATTTCAGAGGAGAAATTTTTTTGTTCTCTTTGTCTGAAATAGTTTACGATGCAGATATGTGTGTTTCAAAATAAATCATGGTAAGCATAAGGGAAGAAACAAAGCCAAACAGCAAAGAAATACAAAAAGAAAGCAAAACAAAAATATTTACACAGTGTACACAAGATTTTCATTAGGTGAAACACCTTTTTAGAGCTTGGCCATTCACCGGATAGGTGTCTGGTTGTCCCTCTAAATTATGTAATTGGAAGGAGCTGGGACCCAATTTCTCAGCAATCAAGAATGGTCCTAGACACAAGTTCTGGAACTTTGTATGTTCTCCTTTTCCCTCGTGCGGTTTGTCCCATTTTAGGACAAGGTCACCTACCTCAAAATTTTTGTCAGAGGAAGAATTGGAATCAAACCAGCTTTTAACAATGAGTTGATATTGATCCAATTTCTGTTTTTCTTGAGCCCTCACTTCTTCTAATTTTAACAATGCGTTAATTCGATTCTCCAAAGGGGGACAATCCTCTTCTTTTATTTTCTGAGATAGTTGCAGAGATGGAAGGAGAATATTTGGTGGCAGAATTGCCTCTCTGCCGTAAATGAGAAAGAAGGGTGATTTACTCATAGCAGTTTTTGGAGTCACTCTATCAACCCAGATTGCATTTAACAGTGCATTATGCCAATTTTTATGGTTTTCAGAGACCATTCTCTTGATAATTTTGATCAGATTTTTATTAGTGGATTCTGCCAATCCATTGCCTTGAGGGTAATAGTTGGAAGAATATTTTAGTTTAATTCCTTTTTCTAGAGCGAAATCACTCATCTCAAGAGACAAAAAATAAGAAGCATTATCAAATATCAGGTAGTTAGGGATACCAAAATGAGTAATAATATTTGAATTCAAAAAGGCTATTACATGACTGGTATTTACAGCTTTTAATGAAGCAGTTTCAGACCATCTGATGAAGTAATCCGTGGTTTTTATAATAAACTTATGTTGTTGTGAGGATGGCGGATTGATCGAGCCTATAATATCAAGACCCCACTGCTGAAAAGGGGAGTCTACTGAAACGGGCTACAGAGGGAAGGTTGATTTGTGTATCCGTTCAGATGCTTTCTGACAAATTACACACTTGCGACACAAAGCATGAGCATCTTTAAAAAGTGTGGGCCAATAGTAACTTACTCTTAATAATTTATGGGCAGTGGTATCTCCACCAAAATGCCCACCATCTTCTCCTGCATGCAATTCCAATAAGACCTTTTCTGCTTCTTCTTTCTCAAGACAGCGCATTAGTACTCCATCAAAATTTTGATGAAACAAAATACCATTAATCAACTGAAAGGAAGTAGATTTTAATCTTAGCACTCTTCTTTTGTGGGATCTAGGTGATAAGGAGCTGATCCATGTTCAAGACAAAATTTTATATCGTCATACCAGGGACTAACAGGGTTTTGTGAACAGTAGATTAAATTTTGGTAATGTTGTCTTGAATTGGACATATCATTTTCCTCTTGCTGTCCTGTAGCTGAGTCAACGACTAACTTGAAAAACTCTTGACCTCTCACTATTTGTGTTTGGGTGATTTCTATCTCGTATTGTTGCAAGGATGTGACCCAGTTTTCCCTCTTTCCACCTAATTCTTTCTGTACTAACAGATTTCTTATAGCTGGGTAAGGGACAATGATTTTCGTCCTAGATTTCAAAAGATAAGATCGAAAGTGCTTTACAGCTTTAAAAACAACATAGGCTTGCTGATCTACTACTCGGTAATTAAGTTATGTGCCTTTGAAGGATGAGCTCATAATGGCAATTGGGACTTCATTGTTTTCAGTGTTCTTTTGAGTTAGGACAGTGGTGTAAGAGCGGTCAGAAGCAAATGTGTAGAGAGTGAAGTCTTGCGAAAAGTCGGGGCTCATCAGAGTAGGAGCATCTATTATGGCCTTTTTTATTGAATTAAAAGCCCGGTTTTCTAAAGGTCCCCAATGGTATTGTATGTCATTTTTTATTAGGTTTTGTAATGGTCTCACCATTTCTAAAAAACTGGGGACGAATCTCCTGACAAAGTTTATCTTACCTAAGAAAGATTGCATAGAATTTTTTGACAAGGGAGGGGGGAGTTTCGAAATGAATTGAGTTCTTTTAGGGTCCATAATAATCCCTTCGCTTGATACAATAAATCCTAAGAGCTTACCTTGTTCTACTGTGAAGATAGATTTTTTCGAGCTAGATGATCAACCTTGTTTTTCGAGAAGACAGTAACGTCATCCAGGTAAATTATGACATATTGATTGATTAAACCTCAGAAAGCGATGTCCATCGCTCTCTGGAAAGTGGCACCAGCATTTATGAGTCCAAAGGGTATCTTCCTATAAGCGTAGGTGCCCCATGGAGTGCAGAAGGTGGTTTTAAGTTGGTCTGGAGGGAACATCAGGACTTGGTTATACCCTGAAAAACCATCCAATAAGGATAATCTTTCAGAACCAGATACCTGTTGAAGGATCTGTTCCATAGGTGGGACAAGGTAGTTGTCTTTATCAGACGCTCGATTACGATTTCGAAAATCGACACATAGTCGGATTTCACCACTCTTCTTCTGTACATGGACAAGATTAGAGACCCATTGCATGTGCCTAACTGGGAAGATTATCTTAGCATTCAGGAGTTTATTTAATTCCTTATTGATGGTTGGTTCAAGTTTTGGATGCATTTTCCTTAACTTTTGTTGAAAAGGTAAGGTTTGGGGTTTCATACGAATGACGTGTTGTATGATGTTAGGATCAAAGGTTTTTAGGTCGTTGTACTTCCAAGAAAAAACATCTTTGAATTCCTTAAACATTTTAATAAACGTTTCTTTTTCTTGTTCAGAACATCCCACCCCTAAATTAATACACTGTAAGTTGTCTTTAGTTCCCAAGTTTAATTTTTCATGCATTAAAGAGGAACTATTTGTTTTATAGTTCACTGATTTTTTGAACTTGTCCTGAAGATCATAAAAATTTTCTAATCTAACTACAGATTTAGGGACAGAATTTACCATGTCTGATGAAGATTCAGGAGATCTGGGGTCTGGTATTACCGTGAATTCACGAAGATTTTCATCATAAGTACCTTCGTCGATTACTGAGTTGATCGTCATCAAAGACTCTCCAATTCGTGTTGTTGTCGGGGACAGATGGTCTAAACAACAATTCGACGGAGAATGCATTTGGAGATAAGCCTTCTACAGGAAAAAGTTTCGAAGCTACATTAGCTAACAATTCAGCTTCTGAATTATTCAATCTAAGAATAGAATTTATGTTAAATGCAAAAAACTTATTCATCAAATTCCGTACCTCATATTGGTAGCTTTTAAGGTGTGGAGATAAACAGTGGATATAATTTTTTACCTGTCTAACCACAATTTCTGAATCACCAAAGACAGTCAAATTTTGAATGTTCATATCTAATGCTTTCCTGAGGCCTTGCAATAAAGACTCATATTCTGCTATGTTGTTTGTACATTCAAACTCTAACCTGCACATAATCAGGGTTTTGTTACCTACTGGATCGATAATCATGCAGCCTGCACCAGCTCCTTCCTTGGATTTTGACCTGTCAAAGTAAAGAGACCATATTTGATTTTTGTTGGGTGCATGTGACCATTGGGTAGAAGAAGCTGGCTGCATATATGTCAAAATTTCAGATTGTTGTTCAGGGTTAGTGATAGCGGAAGTTTTGGCTATGAAATTGTCGAAAAAGGTATCCATCCCTTGTATTTCGGGTGAATCGGCAGAAGGTGTAAATGGCTCATTGGAATCATTTAAATCTTTCACTGTGAACTTTAGGTAATGTTCATGATTCACTTTGATTCTATTGGGATTTTCATTCTCAGGTAGCCACAAGTGGGACCAATCCATCGCAAAATAGTCGTGTAGCTATTCTGACCAGTATCTGCTTAAAAACAAACCATAAACTTCTGGAATATCTACAACAATAATATCAATCACTTGATGAACTTTAGGGTTAGACGACAATCTTATAAGAACATTTCTCAATTCGCCTATAACTTTAACACTAGTTCGATCAAGATGGATGATCTTCAAGGTGGATGGTTGAACTTCAGCATTAATATTCTGACACACAGACCATGGCATTACGTTAGATGATGCTCCTGAATCTACCATATAGTTGTGCACGTTCCTATTGAAGATTTCAAAAGTTAACAAAAATGGGGGGACATTTCTCCGAGTACTAATGGTGGAAGATTGTTACTTTTTACTCGCAGCCTCTAAAACTAATTTATCTACATTTGTTACATTATTTACAGGAAGGTCTCTTTTCTCATGAGAATCAGAAGTAGTCCTGGTGGAGGCCTTCTAAGGAACTTTGGGGTTGTTCTGAAAACCTTTTTTACTGCTTGGATTGTCGTTTTTGCAGTTTTCTGCAATATTCTGTAGCATTTTTTGTAGAAGAAACGAGAATTTTAATAATTCATAAACATAAATATTATCCCTTAACTTTTTTAGATCTTCAACCAAATCATAATCTAAGCTTGGGTTTACATAATTCTTTTTAGTCTCAGTTGATTTAGACTGTTTTGGGGGCAAAGTTGTAGTGATTTAAGGAGAAGGCTTGTTTGTTGTCTTACTCCTAGTATTGTAAGGATGTAATGTCTCGAAATTAGCTTGAAAAATGCTATCTGAGAAATGTCCAAAAATGTTCAAAGAGGATTCATATTCTTCTACTGTCTCTTGTTCAGCTACTTCCTTAGGGATCTCAGGAGGCATCAAGTTATCCTCTGCTTCTAGAATTGTTTGAATAGTGAATTGCAGGCTTTCTAGATCTAGGCCTTCAGTGTTTGAATTAGGTTGGTTGGTGCGAAAAGGCTTCCTAAACAGGGGTTTGTAAGGCCCTTTTCTCGAAGAAGCTTCTTCAGACATCCTTTTCAAATCTATAACTTAATTGGATAGTTTTTAAACGACTTTCTGTAAGTTTTCTAAATCTGAGCTTTTCGGTTGTGCTTGGTTTTGGGAAGGTCTAGGGAGGATTTTGATTTTCTTTTTGGAAGATGAACTAGTCTCTATTTCATTGCTAGTAGTTTCTTTTAAGATGAGGATGTCTTTCTCGATCTGACTAGCCTCTTCGAAGGCTTCTAACAACGTGGTTTTCTTAGATCTCTTTACCCAAATGGCTATGCTTTGATGTAAGGCTTTCGTATAATATGCTATGATAAGATTCTCAGCAAGCATCGAATCCGTAGGGATTCGATTCTTTAGTGTTAAGAATATTTGATTAAAGTCTTTGATCTTTTCTTTGGGGTTCATTCTTAAACTAGAAAGTTCCATGACTAGAACTTCAGGGGACTTTTCGTCTCCAAACTTCTCAAGAAAACAGGATTCAAACTTCTCCCATGACACGATGGTATGGGGCTGTTGGGAAAAGTACCAGGTAGAGCCATTGCCCTCAAAGGTGTAGGGAAACAATCTACAGACTACATCTTCGTTCTCGACATTACGGAGCCTAATGGCTAACATAAACTTTTTGATGTGATCTTCGGCGATCTGTTTGGAGTCCGGGTCAAATTTAGGGAGCTACTTCTATGGGTGTTTGGGTAATGGATGTTGAGGCCCAGGTATGGCCACTGCATCTTGGTCGAGCTAGGGTATGGCGGGATTGTCCTGGCTGGCCATAGGTGTGGGTGGTGTCGAAGGCTGGGATGAGTAAATGCCTTCGTCAGAGGACTCTTCTCCAGAAGAAGAAGGAGATGACGGAGGTGGTGATGGTGGTATACCAGATCCTCCTGCTGCAGGAGTGAGGATTGGATCTGTAGGGTTTAAACTAAGGTCAGTGCCTCCAAGTTGTTCTCGGATATCAGAGAAGTCTAATGGTTGGTCCAAAGGTCGGTTTGGTTGTCTTAAATGGGCAAAGGCACTGTGTGTTCTTATGAGAAATTGGCGGACAATCTCTTGTATGTCACCACCCGTAGGATTTGGGGTTACTGGTTCAACTGTGATCCGTAGATAGTCATTTGATGTGGTTGTTGTTTGAGGGACAATGTTGTCATTTGAATGACTTCTAGTCACTATAGGTGAGTGGGTAGGTGGTGGAGGAGTCTTACGACCACCTTGTGCCATTAATAATTTTCAGACCCTCCTTCTAGTGCCATTTGTTGACGGGCGAAATTGACCGTTCATCAACTGGAGGAGTGAATCCGGTCGGGGGTTGTCTACTTAACCCAAGATGTTTGGATTAATCCACTCCGATGGGTTTAGTAGCTCCGTTGGTTGATCTAAGTCCTAAGAAAGTGAAAAAACAAAACTAAAGAAACTAACTTAATGAAAAACACTCGCTGAAAGCTATATACAAATCTACAATATACTTACAGTTCACTAACTAATATTTATAAAATAGTAGTTCTGCTTATTATATGTACAACATATCCATATGATTATATCTCTAATATATGTATAATATTTACAAAATGCAAATTTTTATCTAAACCTGCGAAAATCAAATATGGATTGATTTATGACAGCGAAGCTATCATTCAGTGTTTTTGATTTTTATAACTTTTATAAAAAAGAAAGGAAATAGAATCTATCTAATTGAGAACAGAGAGTAATAATAGAATGTGTTTGGATTACAAGAACTTTCTATATTAATTAAACTAATAAAATAAAACTAGCAAACTGACCTGTAATCGCATCTCCTGTTCGTCCTGTGTACAACATCCAATTTCATTGTTTGATGGAGTAAACCACAAAGATTTTCCAAATGCTTCTCGTAAACGTGAAGCAGTACTGATTGAATGTTAATGACAGAACATATAAGAGAAGTAGTGAGAGCAATTTCATGATTTTACAAATGATCACATAATATAAATCTGGCTATAAAAATTTGTATATAACTGCTCATTGAATAAAGAAGATTAACCTTCTAATCATAAAATTTAAACAGGGTAATTGTTGTATATAATATGAGAGACATAAAACACGGACATCATATAAATTCCATCACATCAATCTGTAATAAACCATTATATCTAAAGTAGTCACAATTTGATTACAAATAAAAATGACCAAAATTTGAACACAAATACGATATATCGAAGCTAAAGTTGTACCAATATCAACTTCCATTCAAATTTATCAACCATAAATCCATAGTTTCTACTCCCAGGAAGTGATGGCTTTTGGTTTACAAAACAATACATTTATATATGCTACAGGATCAAAATGTTTCCTGTGGATATCATCAAATTTGTTCCAAAAATTGTGGGGGATGCAACCTCCCAGATTCTACTTAACAGCCTATTCTAAAACAACATAAAGAAATAGCATGCTGAGAGATGCGACAAGTGGTTCAAATATTATTTAGAAATTGTATGTACCTGAAAACACATAAGAATAAATGATTCCAGATTGCATTCTGGTTGTAAGAAACAAGAAATTCGAATTTTACTAACTAGCTACAGAATCTCACGATTCTGTAGCTAGTTATAATTATAACTAGAATCGTATTTTACTAAATCAATCAAAACAGACTAGATGTAATCTGTGCAAACAAATCATGTATTCTAAAAAAAAGACAAAATCATCCTAAATTTATTTTTAAGCACCATACCTCAGATTAAGGGATTCCTCTTAATCAAGCAATTTTCGAATTCACAACGGCAGTTGATGCTTCCACGTTCTTAAAAACAATAGACCCTGTGGTTTTTTGTCGTTTATCATTGGTTTGGGCTACAAATTGTAGTCTTCCATTCTCTTTCGTTAGCAAATTCACCTAGTCTTCCAAGGATTTGATCCGAGACTGAAGTAAAGGCACATCTCTGTAATACCTATCGAGCCATGACTGACATTCGTTGCATTGTGGCTGAATAGACTGTGTATTACCAGTGATGGTATTAACAGGTGGGGAATTTTCCATTTGACTTGTAGGTTCACTATTGAGTTTGATTCCAGGGAAGGCGAGGTTGTATTTAAGACACGGTAGAAGGTTTGTGACATAATCATAGGGTTTACCAGAGTAAAGTCCATACAAATATGGATATTCTTCAGTTAGAAACCTTTCAATTTCCGAATCGGAATCCTTGCTTAACAAAATTGATGTTTGGTCTACACAGGGCTTAGGTTTATTTCGAGCACATCGTGAAACCCAACATGCGGCCCTTTTACCCTTATAATTGATATCAACATTGCCTTTACACTTTTTCTTTGCAAACATTTTATCAGACTTAACACCACCTTTGGGATGTGAATCTGGTAGAGTGTCGGGTTGGGTAGTGTCAGCATAGGTCGAGGGTTCCACATTAGAAATAGGATCACAGAGTGAAGGAGGAGGAATGGTAGGCTCGAAGAGGGTTTCTGTGACGACAGACTTGTCAACCTGTCCTATTTCTCTGCTAGCAAAACCATTTCTTAATAGGAAGGCATCCCAAAAATCATCGTTTAACTTCAACTGATGAACAATAATAATCTTGATCAAACAATGGTGGAATAGGCTGGAATCAAATTTATTCCTTTTAAAACGCTTTGTCATTTTGTATAAACTTCGAAGGAGAAAATAGGGCATGTTTAGGGGAAAATCGATAAAACTCATGAGCAACATCAAGTGATATAAGAAAACCAAACCATATCTACCCTCACAGGTAATGAACTACTTGACAATAGCTAACAAATCGTGCCAGCTAGGTTTTAGAGCTGTAACAGGCATAACTCTATCGCAGTTGGTAACCTTCCTTGAGGTGAACAACAGTGACCAGGGAACCTCTTCAACCTTTAAGTTTTTAAACCACTTTTGTCCCATGGTTGGCAGACCGATGGCTTGGCTAATAAAACCTTCGTTTAATTCAAGCTAGACATCTCCTACTTTAGCTCTGCAACCATCAAACGTTAACGCAAATTCTTGGGCGACTACTAAATTAAAACCCTCGAACTTTTCAACAAAGACACGCCAGCCATTCCTCTCTAAGTCTTTTCGGGCATTATCAAATGATAACAATTTCTTGACACCATTAGGCTCAATTCTCACTACAAGAGCCATAGCTAACATCAAGGAATCAACAGGGGATTCAGCGATAGGGTTTGACAGAAGAAGCACAGAGCCATTGCCCTGAGCTTCCCCAACACAATGCAAAAAGAGCTTGAAATGGTAGGCAGGAACGTTAATTGCTATGTGTGTGAGGAAAATCGTATAGATTGTGGCCATACAACAACATCATACCACGTTGTACTTGGAATGACAGCTCGGTGTAATGGTGCACATATAAATCATAACAGTTGAAAACCAACATATGCATATCCACGATTCGATCAAAATGCCAAATAAATAATTGAATCAATTTTTTTATAAATTAAAACCATATTAACAATAGTCAAATGCTAAATGGGTGATGGTTTAATACATATGTAACCAAGGTGTGTTCGATACCAAGGGGTGATAACCATGGAAACAACCATGTTCATAATAAAAATAAGACAAATAGACGATAAACCATATGACATTAACCCTTTGATGAAATCAAACATGAATTCCAGCTGTGAGTTTTCACTCTTGCAGTCATGAAAATGAAATCGAAAAGAAGGTACGCAGAAAGCAACGGATAATTGTGTCGTTTAATGAGAAAGGTTGCGACGAGTAATGAGAATTCAAAAACTCTGTGTAGGTAGCTTGTAAAATAGAGATTATATTATGACTGCCAACAAATTCCTAGGCTAGATGGCCTCCCTATTAAATTGTTTATCAACTCCTATGATTCTAATGAATATGATCTCAAAAGAGTAATGGACACCTCAAGATATTCAAGGAGAACCCTAGAAGCTTTCAAATCCACCTTTATAACCTCATCCCTAAGGGTAATATCCCATCCTACGATGAAAATTTGTAACCTATATCATTGTGCTACAACATATACAAGATAATTTCAAATATTGTCTCAAGAAGACTAGAATAGATTCTTTCTTCACAGATCTCCCCTAAGAAGTTTTGTTTCTTAGAAGGGAGACAAATCCATGAGGCTATAGGGGTTTCCCAAGAAGGCCTCCACTTGATAAAACTAAGAATTTAAGAGAATGAATACCAAGTGGACCTCTCTAAATCCTTCAACATATTAAGTTGTCTCTTTTTACATCTAATCCTCATCCATTTGGGATTCATTCATTATTTTGTAATAGGAATAATGGGTTGCATTAGATCGGTCTCCTTTATTGTACCTATCAATGGACCAACCTCACCTTTTTTAAACCTAAAAGAATAATCAGGTAGGGATATCCATTATCCCCACTCCTTTTTCTTTTAGTAGTAGAAAGGCTTATCAGGTCTCTCAAGGAAGCCTTAGCGAGTGACACCTTCAAAGGTATTCATGTAGGAAGCTCTTATCATGTTTCTTATTTACTCTTTGTTGACAATATTATTATTTTCTACGATGGATCCAAAATAATGGTAGACAAACTAAAAGAGATCATGGATCTCTTCTATGAAGACACCAACTTGAATATCAACCAAACCAAATCAATGATATCCTACGGGGGGCTCCTAAGGTAGAAAAACTATAAATATTCTAGCACTTGTCCTTTCATGTAACTGGATTTAATACCAGATTCAAATATTTAGGCTTTCATTTAAAATATAAATTTTATCTTAAAGGTGACTGGTAGTGGCTTATTTCCAAGATCGAAAAAAAATATCAATAGTGTAATATATGGTTTTCTTGTGGTGGAATGTTGGTCCAGGTCAAGTCTATCCTTGAGGCTATCCAAGTTTACTAGATGTAATTCACCTAGATCTTGAAAGGTGTTCTAGAACAGATCCAAGAATTATGTTATATATTCATTTGGTTTGGGGCAAGAGAGAAAAAGGGAATGTATTTGGTCTTCTAGAGGAAACTATCAATTCCAAAATTTCAAGGAGGGTAGGAGCTCAAAAATATTTTAAAGTTATGAAATTCTCTAGCTACAAAGAATATATGGAGGATTTTGCAAGGAAAAGGACTATGGGTACAAGTCATAAAGGAAAAATTCCCTACCCCAAACTCCATTGATATTAAGGACCCCCATTGAAAAAGGCATTGATCATTTGGAAATAAACTACTTTGGCTTTCTCCTTGATTGGGAAATGGTCGATTCGGAGAGTGGGAAAGAGGGAGAAGGTTTAGGGAGGACTAGACCCATGGACTAGAAGCAAGGACTCTTACAAATTTCCAATACCAATCATACATTGAACTCAATTTCAAAGGATACCATACTTTGAGTCATATAACAAGGGAACCTTTAGTGAATAATCAACAACAATGCTTCTCATGGAGCAAGGTGGATCTTAAGGAGGAATTTGCAGATGTTTGGAAGACTTACATTGACATCCTTAGGAAATTTTGTGCATATATGATGAGGAATATGAAGTTATATGGTCTCTAAACCCCTCTAGGGGTTACAAACCGAACATTGGATACAAGGCCCTACTATCAGAAGGAACTAAGAATCCACCACTATGGTGGTGGAAACCCATCTGAAAATTTAAATTCCCTGCTAAATAAAAAAAATTCATGTGTCTCCTCCTCAACAATAGGGCACTTACTTGGGATATCCTCAAAAAATTAATCTTTGAAGGACCTGGTAGATGTTATCTTTGTAAATTATATTTAGAAACCAACTCCCACCTCATCATCTCTTGCCATTTCCTGCAACAAGTTTGGAAAGAAATAGAAGTATGAAGAAGAGTTCATAACACTTGGGAAGGGGACACCATTAAACAAGCTCTTAGTATATGGTGTCAAAACAAGGACACAAAGAGGTACAAATCTCTCCCCCTCACTTATGCTTGGGGAATCTGGCTAGCCAAAAATGCCAAACTATTCGAGGGTATGGACACCTTGCCTCTCAAACGTGCCACTCAAACCCTCAAAATCCTAAATGCTTATCCTCAATTTTTCTCCCCTCCACCTCATAATCGAGTTTCAACAAGTCACACAAACAAAGAAATTACTTGGGCTTTCTTTGATGGAGCTTCACAAGGTACTCCATCCAGAGGTGGGGCTGGGGGAATTATATTCCTCTCCTCAAACCATACCATCTCATTCAAAGATGGAATCAGACAAACCACAAACAATTTTAGTGAACTTATGGCTCTTAAACTGGTCCTCATACTATCCCTCGAAAAAGGATTTTCACAAATTCAAATTCATGGAGACTCACTTTTAGTCATTCAATGGATGAAAGGAGACTTCACATTGACAAATTGTATGCTCCAACATTTATTTCAGGATATCAATAATTTGCAAACAAGTTTCAGTCATCTCTCCTTTTCCCATGTCTACAAGGACAAAAATACAAAAGCAGACAAGATTTCCGAAGAAGGATTGAAGTTGCACAAAAGAATCTAGGAAATCCTTGAATACTCTCAAGGATAAGCTTCTTCTTATCCTCATGAACGTTGGTTTTAACTTTTTAACTTTATTTGAGATTATGGATCAATGATCTCAACACCTGTAAATTTTTGAATCTTTTTGGGAACTATATGTATATTTCTAAAGAATATTGAAGCTGAATTTTTTGGAAAGGGATTGTTACACGATAGTGATAGAAGCAAGACAAAATTTCTTGACTTACATAGGCTGTTGATTTTTTTCGTGCAATAGAATCTAATGAATACTATTAAGTCTCTCATATCTATGGCTTTTTGAGGCACTCTGAAATACTACTCAATATCTATATTGTAATACTACTCAATATCTATATCTATATTGTAATTACTTATCTAACCTCTTAAATTTGGTTTACCTCCCTCAACAAAAGAGATTAACAAAATTACAACAAACAAAATTAATTTAATAGAAACAATGTTAATAAAGAAGCTTAATAATTTAGACATTATTAAAATAAATAAAATTTAGGTAAAGTAAAAATATAAATATGTAATCCTTTAGTTTTAGTTGTAATAAGAATTTTAAGGTATGAGACAGAAGAAAAAGGCATTGACTAACTATTCTAGAAAATGTTTTTTTCCACCGAAATCAGGTGACATAAATCTACACAAAATCATTATTTTTTGTTGTTTAAAATCGAGTTCTGAATGCAGAAATGGATACAACATGATGAAAATCCCCGAGGTGTTCATATTATACATAAATAATCACTCAATTCGATGGATTTGACAATTTCTTGCTAGATTTTGAATAAATGTTCCTGGAAAAAATCGCAAAAGAACCTTCATTTAGTAGAACGTTTAGACTAAGGAAAACAGAACATATATGGCCATTATAGTTAGATTGATAATGACCATATATGCTAGCTTGATAATGACCATATATAGTTTTGCAGTAAATACAATTTCACTAAAAATGCATTGAGCCCAAGTAATGGCAATGGAAGAATTAGTCAATATGCTAAAAGAGAAGGTAGTTATTCTAGTGTACAAGCTAACATATATGGTCATTATCAAGAAACTCAATTTAGGGAGAGGGAAATGTCATGATGACCCATGAACATATGAAAGTGACATTGAGGCAATGAGACAACAAATTGCATGCGGTAGACTTCAAAATAGAGTACATGGAGAAAAAGATTCAATGTGGCACTGGGGATTTCATTCAAGAGATAAGGACAATTGTGGTGGACACACCTCTGTTGCACGTATAAGAGACCTATTCTTAGCATGAGTGAATACCACAAGGATGATATTTATCTAGAGGAGTATGGGTCCAACAAAGGAACTACAAGTAGCCATGAAGACTAAACATCGATGGAGTAAATGTATAGCTCCTTTTCATGGAGTAAAGGAACTACAAGTAGCCATGAAGACCAACTTTTTGCAAGGTTGCATGAGATGGAGATTCAACTCCATGAGGAAAAGGAAACCCTTACCAAGTACATGCATGAACATAAGGTATTCAGTGTTAGTTTATCTTCTAATTCCTCTAAAGATGAATGTTTTGGTGGTTTTGAGAGTCACACAAGAGGAATAGGGTCCAAGTTGTTGTTTAAGATGGGCTATGAAGGTAGAGGTTTGGGCAAGCATGCACAAGGCATTGTTGAGCCTATTGTTGTTGAAGAAAGACCCAAGTATTGTGGTCTTGTGTATGAACGAAGAGATGGAGCAAATTCCAAAGTCGAGGAGACAAGGGAAAAAGTTCCAAGCATAAACTTTGTTTCAAGTTCACCTCCTCAAGAAGGATTTAAAGGTGAAAGTTCCAGAATTTTTGTTGAAAGTTCATTTCCTCCAGCATGCAAGGCTTGTGTTCAAGATGAATGCGAATGTGTGAAACAAGATAGTTGTGACAGCGATGAGGACAAGGACATTGTTGATGGTCTTCAAAGGAGAGTTTGTAACTCTTCAGATTCACCTCCTCAAAGAGATGATAAAGGTGAATGCTCCAGGTATAATTCCGCTTATCATTCAGTTGCTTTTGATTATGTATGTAAAAATGGAAGAAAGAATCCATGTACGTATTGTGGTTTGTATAACCATCATGTTTCAAAGTGTTGGAAAAGATTAACTGCTTTCAGGAAACTTTCTAA
This sequence comes from Picea mariana, assembly GCA_032191745.1. Taxonomy (NCBI): domain Eukaryota; kingdom Viridiplantae; phylum Streptophyta; class Pinopsida; order Pinales; family Pinaceae; genus Picea; species Picea mariana. Next base: position 32,114 of record JASDQU010372469.1, read on the forward strand.
GCAAAGGCAACGTGAAAGGAGGATGAAAAAGGTTTGCACTCATTGTCAGAAGCAGGGTCATCTTGTTGACCAATGTTGGACATTGCATCCAACTATTCGTCCACGGCCTCAGAAGTAGTTGGATAAGGATATTGGCAAGAATGGAAGAGGAGATTCCATCATCGATGTGAGTCCAGATGATTCACAAGAGGATGATGTTCAGCAGACAAAGTCACCGTTGAGTTGGCTTGGTAAGAAATGGTTGGATTTCTTAAGCAAGTGAGGCTTGCATTTTTCTGTTGTAAATGCACTTTTCAGTGTTATGTGTGCATTTATGGGAAGCATGATAAGTTGCAGCCATTTATATTTTTTTGTATTCAACTCTTAAGTACCCATATGTTTCGAGGTTGTACTTATGTTTGTACTGGAAGGAGAGTTGAAGAGTCCTATACATGCATTTGTTTTTATGTATGTGTAAGCAGTGAACTTGGTGATGGTTCATCATGAGTGATTCATGATTGTTACATGCTTATGTATCATGTTTATCGACTTGTCAGTTTGGGAAGGTTGATGTTTCAATGAGTCTCGACTGGTGTTGATGATTTTTTGACGACTATGTTGTGTCGATCATGTTGTTCGACTTGTGTTTAGTCGATGGTGCTTATTGACTTGAAAGTTGATTTTGAAAACACCATGTGCTTTGATAAAGTACGAGATGCGACAGTTTGTTTGAAGAACAAAAGATTTTGTTGGCATCATTTTTCAATCTTGTATGATTTGTTTTTCAAGATTGATGGTTTTCTTGGCTTGTGACAAGATGTCGCAGGAAGTTTTGCAGCCATTGGAGAGTTGATTTGTTGATGCCAAAGAGTTCCAATGAGGGACTTGATTCTCAGTGGGAAGGTTGGCAGTCTTCCAAGCACAGAAAGAGTAGTGGGTCAGCAGCAGCCAGAGAGCAGTGGTTGAAGGACATAGCCAGTTGCAGTGCGAGGTATGTCAGAGTATTCAGGAGATTGTCAAAAAGATTTTGATATAACTTGAAAGCAGACAAATAAGCTTTTGTGGGTCCAAAAGCCTTTCAGTGGGAAGGTGTGATCAAAATCTGGACCAGGGGGCAAAATTTTTCTCAATTTTCAAAGTTCTCAGAATCCGACGAAACCTATGCCATTGCATCCGTCTCGTCTTCATGATTCTGACGGTATATTTACTTTCTCAAACGGAGTCCGTATGGAGAAGTTATCGCGATCTGTTCGCCGAGCCAAACAGGCAAAAAATTGATGCTGATTGTACCTGTCCATACAGTCCGTATAGGACACGTGGCAGGTCTGTACAGGACACGTGGCAAGTCCATACAGGACACGTGGCGGCTCCAGGTGATGACACGTGTCAGGCAGTTTTGGCCTTTTGGGCGTACGATTGGACCAATTCTGAGGTGACACGTGTCACCACTAGAAGGGTGACACATGGCACATGATGATGTCAGCATCCTACGTGTCGGATGACATCAACAGCATGCGTGGTGATGACATGGCGGTTTGTGATTGGTCGACGTTTGGTGAATGATGATGCGACACATGCCATGTTTTGGGCTTATGGTAAGGTGCCACGTGGCACCTCGATTTTTGTCTAGTTGGTTTTTGTTTCAAAATTTTTTTGGGTCGACCGGATTTGAACCGATGACCTCCCCCATTGTAACGCCTTCACATAATAGTCCGACCACTACACCGCCATTTGTTTCTTGTCGTGTATGTGGGTAATATTAAATTTAAGTTCATTTACATTTGAAATTGGCGGGGGGGGTCGGGCCAGGGCTTGGCCCCAGCCCGTGGTCGTTTGATTTTGGAATATGACCATAACACAAAGCCAACCGTTTGTGCGCGGGAATTGTAATAAGCCACGGTTTTATATGTTAAACCATATGTTATAACCGTGTGTTAATATATATGCACGCGCATTTCATTATATTATATTATATTGTAATACATTGTATTGCAATGTATTTTATATATATGCACGTGGGGTTTGAAACCATGACCCGTGGCTTTATGTAAATGCATGTTAAATGTTGGCGCAGTACCCAAACGGGAGTTATACGGTTTCAAACGGTTTAACCACCATTTTGCCCAGTGCAAGGTCACATGGCCACATGCCCGAGTGCTAGGCGGTTAAGGGCTGGAGGCGCCCTAACCGTCCTATAGTTTGCATGGTTATTCGATTATGCATGGGGCTGGGTTTTAACGCGCATTTTGGAGCGTGTTCTTGGTTCATGCACACAGAGGTGCGTTTTGACGAACCAATTTTAGAAAGCTTGAAGGAGGAAAATGGAGGAGGCCTAACTTCTTCATCTTTTGGCCGATTGAGGTGCCGTAAAAGCCCAGATAGGGGTTTTTGGACGTGTTGGATCCATTGGTGCTGTTTTCAAGGCCATTTGAAGACTTCTTCTACAAGTTTTTCACCATTGAAGTTTCAGCAAGCTCCAGGGAGCTTGAAGCCCTCATTGATCGAGGACATGGTTTGGTGAGCCTATGTTTGTTTTCTGTGATTGAATAATCATTTTTGGCTAATTGATATGCTCTAAACACATTGGGACAGGTTTCAGAGGCTTTTGAGGACTTTTACAGGTGTTTTTTCCAAAGAGAATCTCAGGGAAGCTTATGGCCACATGTAGAAGAGGTCATGCCCGGATGAGCCATGATCCATTTTCAGAGTTCTATTAGTCATTTTTGGGGTTTTTATGTATTCTGATATCAATGGTACAGTCTTTTTTTCCATTGGAGTTGAGCAACATCTTGTAAAAAAACTTTTTACTAATTAATCCCAGAGAGCCAAGTTCATTATGGAGGCTCAAGGAGATGTAGCCCGGAGGGGGGTGAACTCCTTTATCAACTTGTTCTTGTTGTGAGTTTGATGGTTTATTTGCTGCAAGTTGTGTTGCTGTGTATTTGTTTAAAGTACATGTTTAACCATCTAAAAGAACAATTTCTCACACATAAGCATTTACAAGAAGATACATGAACTTAACACATAAGTTTATTTTGCATATTTATACACATAAAGCAAGGTCCTGTAAAGTTTATTTTATTGAAGTAGAGGGTGCTTACATAGCATAACAAGTCAGCCTTCTATTTTCATATCAGTATACCACCTAAATTGGGAAACTTGAGGGAGCTTTTTCAACTGTCTATATATAGCCTAGGTAATATTTTGGCTTATATCCCATCCGAAATAGAAAATTGCAAAAAACTTGATTGGCTGGATTTAGGATGGAAAACAATTCAGGGCTCCATCCCGATGAGTATATTCCAGCTTCTGGTTCTCTCCACCCTAAGTTTGGTTGCCAATAGCCAGGTAGTATACCTGAAGCCATTGCCAATTTGACTCAATTGACTTACTTAGATCTTTCTAAGAATGTGTTTTTGGTGGCATCCCTCGAGGCTATCATTATTTTGAATTAGTTGACCTACTTAGATCTTTCTATAAATGTGTTTTATAAATGTGTTTTTTAGTGGTATCCCGAAAGGCATTGGCAATTTAAGTATGCCTGAAACAATTTACTTTCATTTGAACAATTTGATGGGGAACATACCTGAAACAATTGGAAATTTGACCCAATTGGGCACCCTACATTTTGGTGTAAATATGTTCATAGAGTACATACCTGAAGCAATTAGGAATTTGACCCAGTTAGGCACCCTACATCTCGGTGTAAATATGCTCATCAATGGCATACTTGAAGGGATTACAAAATTTAGTAAGTTGAACTATCTACATCTTGGTACCAACATGATAATGGGTAGCATACATGAGGGCACTAGCAATTTGAGCGAGCTTAAATACATTTATTTGGGTGTTAACAATCTCACAGGTACAATTCCCAAGAGTGTGGGAGAATGTGTAGCACTATAAGAGTTGGATTTCTTTGAAAACAATTTTAATGGAAATATTCCCAAGTCTTCAGGAAACTGCAAGTTTATGATGGTTTTGACATTAACAAACAACTTGTTTCCAAGTATAATACATCCAACATTAAATACATGTACATAATTATAGAAGTTAAAGTTGTCTGAGAGCAAACTTAGTGGTACTCTAGACATAGACTTTCCAGTTTCTATGGAAATTTTCTCTGCTTCTCATAATAACTTTTCTGGGACCATCCTACATCTTTGGCCCTCTATACCTACTAGATTTAGGAAATAATGGATTAATAGGTGAGTTTCCTGATTACCTTGCATTTTTTTAAGGGGCATGACCACTAATGCTCCTAAGGATGCTTCAACACAATAGATGGAGATGGTGTTGGGACATGGTGGTATGCATAGAACAACAGTTAGAGAGTCATAGCCAATGATGAGGTGACAGTCTTATGAGGGGATATCTAAACAGAGACAATGGGCATAGGGTACGGTTCATCTAGGGATACCTTCAATCATAGATAGTGTGTGCACTTTTATGGTGGGGAAAATACGAGTAGAGGTTATCACAGGGAAATTCAGACCATCAGTCAACACCTTGGGGCACAGGTTCATGGTAGGAGGCAGGCTAGTAGAGGATGTTACATGGAGTGACAACCACATTAGGCAGAGCTTGGGTCAATGATTTTTTGAGGACAAACAATTTTGGGAAGGGAGGACTCTAATGTCCCTTTCCAAATAACAGATTAGCCTATACACTCTCCCTATAGGCTATAATCAGTGGGAAAGGGGAGACTATGGAGTTTAATTGATATCACTAGCTTATTGAAGCTAAATTATAAATGTGACATTAGTTAATTAAAACAAAGCTATAAAGTGACTATAATTAATAGAGAAAATAACCTTATAAGTCACTTTAATTATCATATGTGATGGGCCACACTATTTTATCTTCCATTATTCATCATCATGACCATTTCCGCACAACTTGCCTTTGGTTCTGTTGCATTATGACGATTTTTGTAAAATGGGGTTATTATTCAGCATATTTTAATTAATTACGCTAAAGGTACTATTTGGAGCTTGTTTCTTGGAGAAATACCTTGGTGTAATAGCTCGTTGGAACCGGGGTAAAAATATCTACAGGATAGGATGATGAAAAGTGACTTCCAGTGGCAAAAGAAATCATAAAGGAAAATTAATCACTTTTTGGGGTTAAAAAGGTAAACAAATTAATAAAGTGATTTTAGAGAAAATATTAAAAGATGAATTAAAAGTCACTTAAGGAGAAAAAATGTGAGAAGGGTATAAAGAAGATATAGGGGCTCATTTCCTCTCATTATGCATGTTATGTTTTTCAGTTGAGATTGTGGAGAACTCAAGGAGCTTTGGAGGCTTAGGGTTTGGAGAAAAACCTTAGATCTAGTTTCAATGGTGAGAGATCCACTCTAGCTAGAGTGTTTGGTTTCAATGGGGAGATCTCACTCTAGCCAAATATCCTGTAGGTATTCTTCTACATGAATTGGAGTTACCATTGCATTCTCTTGTGGCACAAATATTTTATTTTGTAGGGGCGAATTATTGCTAGAGGAGCCGTATTTAGAGGCCAAGATCTTCATTTCTAGAGTTGGATTGAGAATTTATCTCTTCGGAATGAATTGTACTCATCTTGGGTGAATTTTGGAGAAGGGTTTGAGTGCCATTCCTTCAGAAAATCAATTGATTAGTGGCTGGGCGAAATTATTGAAGCAGGGCGAATTATTGGCACTTGGTAGCTCGGTTATCATGTGGCAGATTGTATTCTTGGAGGAGATTTATTGTGGGTACCCTTTGGAGGGTTTCTAGAGTCAGTTTTTTGCAGATTTTTAGATTTTGGAGCCTTCTACATCAACTATATAATTTTGTATCAGATTTACATTAGATTTGTTCACCCATGTGTTGAGGTTAGCAAATTAAATAATAAAATCAGAACTGAATTATTTTGGCTTCATTGTGTATGGGATTTTCTTAGTATTGTTTCCTATGTATTTCTTGTGCAATTTACATGTCATTTCATGTCAAAAAAACCACCATACATAAGAAAGAAAACCTATGATGAAAGCTATAGCCATATGTATGCAAAGTGTTTGAAAAAACACTTCAACCAACCAACTGCAAATAAACATAAAAAAAACCATAAATTCAGAACAATCACTCATTTGGAAGGGATTAGGTGTTGCAAATGATGTGTTTGAAATAATATTCAACCCTTAAACTTGAGTTAATTGGGACAACAAGTATTGAAGTGATTTCAAGGGAGTTGGGAGCTTGTATGCTAATTGTTTGACGAAATTACTCAACCACATAAATCTGAATTTTACATCAGATTTGGTTGGGGATAGTACAATTAACCTTATGGATTAGGCTAAGAGAGACAAAGGAGAGAAAATAGATTCATGGTTCAGTTGTGTGATAGAGTGCAGGAGAGTAAGAGAGGATAACTAAGGCACACTTGTTGAGGAGGGCGCAATCTAGCTTGGAGAAGCATTCATGGAGGCTAGGCACACTTGTTGGATGGAGGACTCACTTGTTGGATGGAGGGCACAAGTCTAGCAGACACGTTTTGGTAGAAGGCGCAACCATTATTTGAGGAGAGGCACACCGAGAGAGGTGCGTACTTGTTGTGGAGCAAGGGAACACAAATTAATGAGAGTGCACTTCATTAGCAAGTCACTCAAGCAAGGAGAGGGCGCAAGTCTACACTAGTAGGCACAAAGGAAAGGGGCGCAGAAGTCCAAAAGGGGGGCCATATTCAAGGAACTCTAAAGAAGATCTGAGATAGATTGTTGTTGTAACAGGTTCCATTGTTTCATTTCCTTTGTTGTACATTTGCTTTTAAAAATCCATATATACATCTCTCTCTTATTGGTTTTCCCCAGGGGGGTTTTTCCAGGGTCATGTTGACCAAAGACCCATGTGTTCATTTCTCATGTTTTCTTATTACTTTCATCTTTGTCATGTTGACAAATGTCATTTTTGGAAGGGATTAGGTGTGCTTATTAAGGATTGTGTGACTGTCCTAAAAACAATAGAGTAACAGTTTGTATACTTGAAACTTAGTGCCTAACAACAGGTCAAAGACAGACCTCTATTGGTAGCCTTTTAGTACCTCAAAATTTGACATCCTCTCATAAGCAAGACATCTGAAATTCAATTCAAGACTACCATTAACCATTGCCTTGACATGAGGCTTACAATCAATCTCCTGGTTTGGATCCATGAACTTATGTAAAATCCCACATTGAATCTTGCACAAGGCTAAATTTTTGAGTCCGATATCTTTTTTCTCCCATGTTATGTCAATGGATTTCTTAGCGGATATTAGCTCTACGATAACTACATTGAAGTTGTAAACATTGCTCTTGTCACCCACTATTCTAAGCATCCTAAGGGCTCTCACACTGCAACCGAGATCTTTCTTGTATTTTCTTTTGAATTTCTAAGTAAAATGATTAAGTAAACATTTGTCAAAGTCCTCACTACCCAAATGGATATCTACTATTGTGGCCTTTGAAGAGAAATGAAGTACTACCAGGCTGCTAAATCTAGTCTATCTTTGACTAGATTTTTTCTCTAAGTTTGACTTCCCAAATCTGTCATTTATTTCCTTTTGGACAACAAACTGTTTGGTTACTTTCTGCTGATAATTTTTGTGGTTAAGTGTCCTTTTGAGGTGCCCTTGAAAGTGTTTTTCATACCAATGATTAGCACATACAATATAGCTCAAAACACATAACACTCCTCTGAATCTTTACAACTCTAAATGTCGATCTAACAATTCTAAGCATGCATGAAATTGACACATATGTTTTTGGTCAACATGACCCTGGAAAAACCCCCCACGGGGAAAACCAGTTTGGAGTAAATGTATATAGAAGGCCTCAAAGAAAAATGTACAACACAAAAAACATTTACAGGTGAACTTGCTACAACAGAAACCCTTCTCAGAAGCCTTGGAATCCCTTGAATATGTCCCTGCTAGCCTCTTGAAGCAAGGTGTCATTTTTCCTTGGTGTGCCCCTCCTACTTTGCTAGCCTTTGGTCCTCTTCCCTTGTGCCTTTGTCTTTGTCTTTGAGATGCTTTTCCTTTTCCTTTTCACACTTGATCCTTGGTGAAACCCTTTCCCTCTTTCCTTGGAATTAACACCCTCTACATAAGTGTGCCCTCCTACATGGCTTTGTGCGCACCTCTATCCTTGTGGTGGAATGTTGGTCTAGGTCAAGTCTATCCTTGAGGCTATCCAAGTTTACTAGATGTAATTCACCTAGATCTTGAAAGGTATTCTAGAACAAATCCAGGAATTATGTTATATATTCATTTGGTTTGGGGCAAGAGCGAAAAAGGGAATGTATTTGGTCTCCTAGGGGAAACTATCAATTCCAAAATTTCAAGGAAGGTAGGAGCTCAAAAATATTTTAAAGTTATGAAATTCTCTAGCTACAAAGAATATATGGAGGATTTTGCAAGGAAAAGGACTATGGGTACAAGTCATAAAGGAAAAATGCCCTGCCCCAAGCTCCATTGAGATTAAGGACCCCCATTAAAAAAAGCATTGATCATTTGGAAATAAACTACTTTGGCTTTCTCCTTGATTGGGAAATGGTCGATTTGGAGAGTGGGAAAGGGGGAGAAGGTTTAGGGAGGACTAGACCCATGGACTAGAAGCGAGGAATCTCACAAATTTCCAATATAAATCATACATTGAACTCAATTTCAAAGGATACCATACTTTGAGTCATATAAGAAGGGAACCTTTAGTGAATAATCAACAACAATGCTTCTCATGGAGCAAGGTGGATCTTAAGGAGGAATTTGCAGATGTTTGGAAGACTTACATCAAAATCCTTAGGAAATGTTGTGCATATATGATGAGGAATATGAAGTTATATGGTCTCTAAACCCCTCTAGGGGTTACAAACCGAACATTGGATACAAGGCCCTACCATCAGAAGGAACTGAGAATCCCTGAGAATCCACCACTATGGTGGTGGAAACCCATCTGAAAATTTAAATTCCCTGCTAAATAAAAAAAATTCATGTGTCTCCTCCTCAACAATAGGGCGCTTACTTGGGATATCCTCAAAAAAATAATCTTTGAAGGACCTGGTAGATGTTATCTTTGTAAATTATATTTAGAAACCAACTCCCACCTCATCATCTCTTGCCATTTCTTGCAACAAGTTTGGAAAGAAATAGAAGTATTAAGAAGAGTTCATAACACTTGGGAAGGGGGCACCATTAAACAAGCTCTTAGAAGATGGTGTCAAAACAAGGACACAAAGAGGTACAAATCTCTCCCCCTCACTTATGCTTGGGGAATCTGGCTAGACAAAAACGCCAAACTATTCGAGGGTATGGACACCTTGCCTCTCAAATGTGCCACTCAAACCCTCAAAATCCTAAATGCTTATCCTCAATTTTTCTCTCCTCCACCTCATAATCAAGTTTCAACAAGTCACACAAACTAAGAAATTCCTTGGGATTTCTTTGATGGAGCTTCACAAGGTACTCCATCCAGAGGTGGGGCTGGGGGAATTATATTCCTCTCCTCAAACCATACCATCTCATTCAAAGATGGAATCGGACAAGCCACAAACAATTTTAGTGAACTTATGGCTCTTAAACTAGTCCTCATACTATCCCTCGAAAGAGGAGTTTCACAGATTCAAATTCATGGAGACACACTTTTAGTCATTCAATGGATGAAAGGAGACTTCACACTGACAAATTGTATGCTCCAACATTTATTTCAAGATATCAATAATTTGCAAACAAGTTTCACTCATCTCTCCTTTTCCCATGTCTACAAGGACAAAAATACAAAAGCAGACAAGATTTCCGAAGAAGGATTGAAGTTGCACAAAAGAATCTAGGAAATCCTTGAATACTCTCAAGGATAAGCTTCTTCTTATCCTCATGACCCTTGGTTTTAACTTTTTCACTTTATTTGAGATTATGGATCAATGATCTCAACACCTGTAAATTTTTTAATCTTTTTAAGAACTATATGTATATTTCTAAAGAATATTGAAGTTGAATTTTTTGGAAATGGATTGTTACACGATAGTGATAGAAGCAAGACAAAATTTCTTGACTTACATAGACTGATGATTTTTTTCGTGCAATAGAATCTAATGAATACTATTAAGTCTCTCATATCTATGGCTTTTTGAGGCACTCTGAAATACTACTCAATATCTATATTGTAATACTACTCAATATCTATATCTATATTGAAATTACTTATCTAACCTCTTAAATTTGGTTTACCTCCCTCAACAAAAAAGATTAACAAAATTACAACAAACAAAATTAATTTAATAGAAACAATGTTAATAAAAAAGCTTAATAATTTAGAAATTATTATAATAAATAAAATTTAGGTAAAGTAAAAATATAAATATGTAATCCTTTAGTTTTCGTTGTAATAAGAATTTTAAGGTATGAGCCAGAAGCAAAAGGCATTGGTTAACTATTCTAGAAAATGTTTTTTTTCACTGGAATCAGGTGACATAAATCTACACAAAATCATTATTTTTTGTTGTTTAAAATCCATTTCTGAATGCAGAAATGGATACAACATGATGAAAAACCCCGAGGTGTTCATATTATACATAAATAATCACTCAATTCGATAGATTTGACAATTTTTTGCTGGATTTTGAATAAATGTCCCTGGAAAAAATCGCAAAAGAACCTTCATTTAGTAGAACGTTTAGACTACGGAAAACAGAACATATATGGCCATTATAGTTAGATTGATAATGACCATATATGCTAACTTGATAATGACCATATATAATTTTGCAGTAAATACAATTTCACTAAAAATACATTGAGCCCAAGTAATGGAAATGGAAGAACAAATCACTATGCTAAAAGAGAAGGTAGTTATTCTAGCATACAAGCTAACATATATGGTCATTATCAAGAAACTCAATTTAAGGAGAGGGCAATGTCACGATGACCCATGAACATATGAAAGTGACATTGAGACAACAAGACAACACATGCTTGCATGTGGTAGACTTCAAAATAGAGTACATGGAGAAAAAGATTCAATGTGGCACTGGGGATTTCATTCAAGAGATAAGGACAATTGTGGTGGACACACCTCTGTTGCACCTATAAGAGACCTATTATTAGCATGAGTGAATACCACAAGGATGATATTTATCTAGAGGATTATGGGTCCAACAAAGGAACTACAAGTAGCCATGAAGACTAAACATCGATGGAGTAAATGTATAACTCCTTTCATTGGCATCACTCCCTCTTCTCTGGGGTATTTAGAATTGGCCAAGTCCAAAGGATTAGTGAAAAATGCTCTCAAGAATTTTTTCAATGATGCTTCCAACCATATAAGTTCTTTCATCACCTAACCATGAAGCTGTATTCTTCCTTCCATATTTATTTGTTGGACCCCATGCCTGGTGGAAGTACTTATTTTCGGAGTAAGTTAACTCGAGATAAAACAGACCCATTTTTCAGGAAAAAAAATGGGCCTGAATCCAGTCAGATTTTCAGGGGTATCTTGAGTTTAGCATGGATCAAAGTTTCATGCATTTCATAACTTTACTCTAGGGGGTTTTCCCCATTTTAAACCAAACCAGATGCTCAAAAAATCGACCAAAGTTTTGGATTGACTGAAAATTTAAAACCGCACCATCAGAAGACCTGCCAAAAAAATAGCTCGAGAGGGAAGATTGCTCCTGAGTTAGCCCACTCCCTTCTTTTCAACCGAGTGAATCTGTTTTGATCAAAATTGGACTCAAACTGGAGGAGTCTGAATTGACATCATCATCGACACACTTCACGATAGAAGGGACGTGGACGCACTTTTGTCCTTTAGAGATGTAGTCATATTCGATCCATCTGAATCCCTTCTTAATTGGATAGCACAAAAATCAAAGAACGTGTGCTCCTGGAATGATATTCGGTGAAGAAATCGCACAAATAGAGTGGTTTCGATAACACTTCATGGCATGGGAATGGAAGGTATTGTTTCACCATCTCTCGGTAGTCTTTCATTATTACGTACTTTCAATATTTCTAGTAACTGTCTGATAGGAATAATTCCACCCGAGCTTGGCCACCTTAAAGCGTTGGGGATACTTGATCTCAATGATAATTTTCTCTATGGTCTTATTCCAAAAGAAATGTGTAATTGTACAAATCCTCAACAGATCAAACTTTCACAAAACAACCTGACAGGGACCATACCAACAAAATTCGGTCTTCTATTCAAGTTGGAATATCTCTGTTTGAAGACCAATAATATTACTGGAAGTATCCCAACTTATTTGAGAAATTGCACGTCTCTCCAACAGTTGACCATTGGATTCAACCATATGACTGGTCCAATTCCCCTTGAACTGGGCTTGCTACAAAACGTATACAAACTGGGTCTAGAGTCCAGCAAGTTGGAGGGTACCATTCCTCCATTTGTGGGAAACTGCTCTTCACTTAAAATTATATTTTTGGGGGGAAACAGATTGTTAGGAAGTATACCACCTAAATTGGGAAAGTTGAGGGAGCTTTTTCAACTGTCTATATATCGCCTAGGTAATATTTTGAGTTATATCCCATACGAAATAGAAAATTGCAAAAAACTTGATTGGCTGGATTTAGGATGAAACAAAATTCAGGGCACCATCCCGATGAGTATATTCCAGCTTCTGGTTCTCTCCACCCTAAGTTTGGTTGCCAATAGCCAGGTAGTATACCTGAGGCCATTGCCAATTTGACTCAATTGACTTACTTAGATCTTTCTAGGAATGCGTTTTTGGTGGCATCCCTCGAGGCTATCATTATTTTGAACTAGTTGACCTACTTAGATCCTTCTATAAATGTGTTTTATAAATGCATTTTCTAGTGGCATCCCGAAAGGCATTGGCAATTTAAGTATGCCTGAAACAATTTACTTTCATTTAAACAATTTAAAAGGGAACATACCTGAAACAATTGGAAATTTGACCCAATTGGGCACCCTACATTTTGGTGTAAATATGTTCATAGAGTACATACCTGAAGCAATTAGGAATTTGACCCAGTTAGGCACCCTACATCTTGGTGTAAATCTGCTCATCAATGGCATACTTGAAGGGATTACAAAATTTAGTAAGTTGAACTATCTACATCTTGGTACCAACATGATAATGGGTAGCATACATGAGGGCACTAGCAATTTGAGCGAGCTTAAATACATTTATTTGGGTGTTAACAATCTCACAGGTACAATTCCCAAGAGTGTGGGAGAATGTGTAGCACTTCAAGAATTGGATTTCTCTGAAAACAATTTCAATGGAAATATTCCCAAGTCTTTAGGAAACTGCAAGTTTATGATGGTTTTGACATTAACAAACAACTTGTTTCCGAGTATCATACATCCAACATTAAATACATGTACATAATTATAGAAGTTAAAGTTGTCCGAGAGAAAACTTAGTGGTACTCTAGACATAGACTTTCCAGTTTCTACGGAATTTTTCTATGCTTCTCATAATAACTTTTCTGGGACTATCCTACATCCTTGGCCCTCTATACCTACTAGATTTAGGAAATAATGGATTAATAGGTGAGTTGCCTGATTACCTTGCATTTTTTTAAGGGGCATGACCACTAATGCTCCTAAGGATGCTTCAACACAACAGATGGAGATGGTGTTGGTACATGGTGGTATGCATAGCACAACAGTTAGAGAGTCATAGCCATTGATGAGGCGACTGTCTTATGAGGGGATATCCAAATAGAGACAATGGGCACAGGGTACGGTTCATTTAGGGAGACCTTCAGTCATAGATAGTGTGTGCACATTTATGGTGGGGAAAATACCAGTAGAGGTTATCACAGGGAAATCCAGACCATCAGTCAAAACCTTGGGGCACAAGTTCATGGTAGGAGGTAGGCTAGTAGAGGATGTTACATGGAGTGACAGCCACATTAGGCAGAGCTTGGGTCAACGATTTTTTGAGGACAAACAATTTTGGGAAGGGAGCACTGTAATGTCCCTTTCCAAATGACAAATTAGCCTATACACTCTCCCTATAGGCTATAATCTGTGGGAAAGGGGAGACTATGGAGTTTAATTGATATCACTAGCTTATTGAAGCTAAATTATAAATGTGACATTAGTTAATTAAAATAAGGCTATAAAGTGATTATGATTAATAGAGAAAATAACCTTATAAGTCACTTTAATTATCATATGTGACAGGCCACACTATTTTATCTTCCATTATTCATCATCGTGACCATTTCCGCACAACTTGCCTTTGGTTCCGTTGCGTTTTGACTATTTTTGTAAAACAGGGTTATTATTCAACATATTTTAATTAATTACGCTAAAGGTACTATTTGGAGCTTGTTTCTTGGAGAAATACCTTTGTGTAATAGCTCGTTGGAACCGGGGTAAAAATATCTACAGGATAGGATGATGAAAAGTGACTTCCAGTGGCAAGAGAAATCATAAAGGAAAATTAATCACTTTTTGGGGTTAAAAAGGTAAACAAATTAATAAAGTGATTTTAGAGAAAATATTAAAAGATGAATTAAAAGTCACTTAAGGAGAAAAAATGTGAGAAGGGTATAAAGAAGATATAGGGGCTCATTTCCTCTCATTATGCATGTTATTTTTTGAGTTGAGATTGTGGAGAACTCAAGGAGCTTTGGAGGCTTAGGGTTTGGAGAAAAACCCTAGATCTAGTTTCAGTGGTGAGAGATCCACTCTAGCTAGAGTGTTTGGTTTCAGTGGGGAGATCTCACTCTAGCCAAATATCCTATAGGTATTCTTCTACAAGAATTGGAGTTACCATTGCATTCTCTTGTGGCACAAATATTTTATTTTGCAGGGGCGAATTATTGCTAGAGGAGCCGTATTTAGAGGCCAAGATCTTCATTTCTAGAGTTGGATTGAGCATTTATCTCTTGGGAATGAATTGTACTCATCTTGGGTGAATTTTGGAGAAGGGTTTGAGTGCCATTCCTTCAGAAAATCAATTGATTAGTGGCTGGGCGAAATTATTGAAGCAAGGCGAATTATTGGCACTTGGTAGCTCAGTTATCATGTGGCAGATTGCATTCTTGGAGGAGATTTATTGTGGGTACCCTTTGGAGGGTTTCTAGAGTTTGTTTTTTGCAGATTTTTAGTTTTTGGAGCCTTCTACATTAACTATATAATTTTGTATCAGATTTACATCAGATTTGTTCACCCATGTGTTGAGGTTAGCAAATTAAATAATAAAATCAGAACTGAGTTATTTTGGCTTCATTGTGTATGGGATTTTCTTAGTATTGTTTCCTATGTATTTCTTGTGGAATTTACATGTCATTTCATGTCAAAAAAACCACCATACATAAGAAACAAAACCTATGATGAAAGCTATAGCCATATATATGCAAAGTGTTTGAAAAAACACTTCAACAAACCAGTTGCAAATAAAAAAAAAAAAAACCATAAATTCATAACAATCACTCATTTGGAAGGGATTAGGTGTTGCAAATGATGTGTTTGAAATAATATTCAACCCTTAAACTTGAGTTAATTGGGACAACAAGTATTGAAGTGATTTCAAGGGAGTTGGGAGCTTGTATGCTAATTGTTTGACGAAATTACTCAACCAATAAATTTGCTTTTTACATCAGATTTGGTTGGGGATAGTACAATTAGCCTTATGGATTAGGCTAAGAGAGACAAAGGAGGGAAAATAGATTCGTGGTTCAGTTGTGTGATTGAGTGAAGGAGAGTAAGAGAGGAGAACTAGGGCACACTTGTGTAGGAGGGCACAATCTATCTTGGAGAAGCATTCATGGAGGCTAGGCACACTTGTTGGATGGAGGGAGCAAGTCTAGCAGACACGTTTTGGTAGAGGGCGCAACCATTATTTGAGGAGAGGAACACCGAGAGAGGTGCATGCTTGTTGTGGAGGAAGGGCGCACAAATTAATGAGGGTGCACTTCATCAGCAAGTCACTCAAGCAAGGAGAGGGCGCAAGTCTACACTAGCAGGCACAAAGGAAAGGGGCGCAGAAGTCCAAAAGGGGGGCCATATTCAAGGAACTCCAAAGAAGATCTGAGATAGATTGTTGTTGTAACAAGTTCCATTGTTTCATTTCCTTTGTTGTACATTTCCTTTGAAAAATCCATATATACATCTCTCTCTTACTGGTTTTCCCCAGGGGGGTTTTTCCACGGTCATGTTGACCAAAAACCCATGTGTTCATTTGTCATGTTTTCTTATTACTTTCATCTTTTTCATGTTGAAAAATGTCATGTTTGGAAGCGATTAGGTGTTGCTTATTAAGGATTGTGTGACTGTCCTAACAACAATAGAGTAACAGTTTGTATACTTGAAACTTAGTGCCTAACAGCAGGTCAAAGACAGACCTCTGCTGGTAGCCTTTTAGTACCTCAAAATTTGGCGTCCTTCTCATAAGAAAAACATTTGAAATTCAATTCAACAACACCATTAACCATTGCCTTGACATGAGGCTTACAATCAATCTCCTGGTTTGGATCCATGAGCTTATGTAAAATCCCACATTGAATCTTGCACAAGGCTAAATTTCTAAGTTCGATATCTTTTTTCTCCCATGTTATGTCAATGGATTTCTTAGTGGATATTAGCTCTACCAGAAATACATTGAAGTTGTAAACATTGCTCTTGTCACCCACTATTCTAAGCATCCTAAGGGCTCTCACACTGCAACCGAGATCTTTCTTGTATTTTCTTTTGAATTTCTAAGTAAAATGATTAAGTAAACATTTGTCAAAGTCCTCACTGCCCAAATGGATATCTACTATTGTGGCCTTTGAAGAGAAATGAAGTACTACCAGGCTGCTAAATCTAGTCTATCTTTGACTAGATTTTTTCTCTAAGTTTGACTTACCAAATCTGTCATTTGTTGCCTTTTGGACAACAAACTATTTGGTTACTTTCTGCTGATAATTTTTGTGGTTAAGTGTCCTTTTGACATGCCCTTGAAAGTGTTTTTCATACCAATGATTAGCACATACAATATAGCTCAAAACACATAACACTCCTCTGAATCTTTACAACTCTAAATGTTGATCTAACAATTCTAAGCATGCATGAAATTGACACATATGTTTTTGGTCAACATGACCCTGGAAAAACCCCCCACGGGGAAAACCAGTTTGGAGTAAATGTATATAGAAGGTCTCAAAGCAAAATGTACAACACAAAAAACATTTACAGGTGAACCTGCTACAATAGAAACCCTTCTCAGAAGCCTTGGAATCCCTTGAATATGTCCCTGCTAGCCTCTTGAAGCAAGGTGTCATTTTCCCTTGGTGTGCCCCTCCTACTTTGCTAGCCTTTGGTCCTCTTCCCTTGTTCCTTTGCCTTTGTCTTTGAGATGCTTTTCATTTTCCGTTTCACACTTGATCCTTGGTGAAACCCTTTCCCTCTTGCCTTGGAATTCACATCCTCTACATAATTGCGCCCTCCTCCATGGCTTTGTGCGCACCTCTCCTTAATGCACCCCTCCTCTAGAAAAAACCCAAACAAATGGAAGTGTGCCCTTAGCTTCCCACTAAGGCCTCCCCTCAGGCAATGTGACCTTCCTCCTCCATGAATCCTCTCACAGATAAGGTGCACCCTCCTTGAAGATGTGTTCCTCTCCTCCTCCAAGTGCACCCTCAAGGTAGGAATGCACCTTAGCTCATGTGAGTGCCTCCTCCTCCATGGGAACAACTTCCTCCAAGCTATGCACCTTCCCACACCTCAAATAACAAACCCTCAACCTTGTGTGCCCTCCTCTCCTCAAGAAATGTGCCCAAGTGCTCTCCTCCTTCTCCTCTTCTCTCAAGTGAAGAATGAATCTCATCTTTTCCATATTCCCTCTTTTAGCCTCTCTTTGGCCAAACCCTAAAATATCAATGGCTTATATCCAATCTAGCCAAGTCTAATCAATGGGTGAGATCTAATCCAAAAATCTCACTTAGGAAACCCACTTTCTTTAGTTTGATTTATATCTGTTAACTCACCCACAAAGTGAATTAAATGTCACTTTAATGACTTTAGTGACATATTTCACTTTTGACTTAAATCTCCAAAGTCAAAATGAAATTAGAATCATAAAGTAGAAGAAATGATTGAATGATTATCTCAACCATCATCCAACAATAATTCAATCCCTATTAAATCCAATTACTACTTATCCAAGAGGAAATGGTTGAATGATTATCTCAACCATCATCCAACAATAACTCAATCCCTCCCTAACAATTTGATATTATTATATAAGCAAGCCTTATAATCTAACATCCAAAGGATCTTAGCTAGAAGACATCCAAAGGATCTTAGATAGAAGGGCTTGATTAAGGTCAAGCCAAATATATAATAAAGGGATTCAATAATAAAAAGAAAGGCACATAGGAAATATGATATTCATTGTCTCTCACATTCAGATGTTGTAACCATTGAATTATCAATATTATATCTCCTATGTGTCTTTTTTTTTATGGTTGACCTAGATCTTATAACCATTGAATTATCAATATTATATCTCCTATGTGTTTTTCTTTTTATGGTTGACTTGCATTAAGAGCTAAATCAGGTCTTACGTAATCAAGTTTACCATTAGTCTTAAAAATTATAGAAAATGAATTATCCAAAGCATTTTAGCTAGAAGGTTTGGATTAAGATTAAAATAAATATTTAATAAAGAGAGTTAATATAATAATACAAAGAAGCTCTTGGGCTGAACCCAAAATTTATTAAGATTAAAATTTCTATAATTCTTTAAATGGTCCCAAATTATCTATTAAAAAAACGGAGAATACATTCTTACCAATTGAAGTTTAGGGCCAAACACATTGAAGTAAACAAGGCAAAATTGTAGATCAACTTGACTTTTATAAGATAATGGAGGATATCCAATGTTTTGCTAAAGATATTTATGAGAAATCTCCACATTCCTTATCAGTTTAATGACAAAGTATATTTATATGAAAAACTATAATGGAAATATTATGGACACAATACAATCGAGAGTCGCTAACTATTAAAGAAACCATCTCTTATATGCATGCAAAATATGTTATGGACATGAAGTATTAGTTCTATAGTTACAAGCGAGAGGAATTCCAAAATACTTATGATAAAATTAAGTCTATAGAGATAAATCTAATGGGATAAGTATAGACTTTTGTCCCATCCTGATTGACATCCACACATCTTACACTATATCAAAAAAATATTGTGAGGTGACTTGTTGTGGGGAATATGGTGGAACACGACATGAAATAGAGGACACGGTTCTATAGATAATCGAAGAGGAACAAGAAATTTTGAAGATAAAGGGTGGTGTCTAAAGACACCATTACAACATTTAAGTAGAGCGGATTGTGATCAAAACATCACAGTGCATGTTGCACATCTTGGTCCACATGATCTATTGCACAATCTCCATAATGAAAATGACCCAAGAGGTCTTCTTTTTATACCCTCAAGATCTAATTAATTTCCATAGAATCCGGAAGATCTTGTCCACATGTAACCGTTGGCTATTAGAGTCGACTCTGCCAATCTGCTTTTTCGAGTCAGCTCGATGGGACTCGACCCGAACTCATACACATCTAAATTGTAGTCGATTGTTGGGTTGGTTGATACATCGCTCAACTATCTTCGAATGTCCGACCGACATGCATGTCAACTACTTGACTGACTGGTGTAGTGTGTTTTTCGATCGTCTGACCCACTGGTGTAATGTGTTGATCGATCGCCTGACCCACTATATCCAGATGTAGGTCAACCTCTCGACCAATTGAACTCATGAGATGTGTGATGAACCATCAATGTTTGATGTTCCAACACCCCCCCATCAACACACAAATATGGAGATTTAGTAGGTGAAATTACATAATTATGAAACCCCCCATAATTGCAGCTTCCTGAATCCCATGAAATGTGTGGACCTTGATAAATCCGGCTTCAGCTAAAGGTTTGGTGAAGATATCAACAAGCTGATCTTTTGTGCTGCAATATTCAAGAGAGACAACATTCTCATGAACCAATTGTCTCAAATAGTGAGCATGGAGCTCAACATGCTTCATCTTGCTATGGGCAACAAGCTTGTCAACATGTATAACACTCTGCTATCAAAGCAGATTGTAGTCAAGGTCTGAATAGGAAGGCCAAGCTCTCCCAATAGTTGGCAAATCCAAATTGCTTGAGTACCTGCTTGAACGATACCATGATATTTTTCTTCTATAGTTGACAAAGAGACTACCTTCTAATTCTTGCATGATCACGCCAAAGGTCCAATGCTATAGAAAAACACATAGCTAGAAGTGGACTTCTGATCATCACCGTCACCAACCTAGTCGGAGTCTGTGTAGTTGACTAGCAAATCTGAACTTTGACAATACTTGATACCAAAATTAGTGGTACCCTTTAGATAGTGAACAATTTGTTTGACTACTTTTCAGTGGCTTTATTTAGGGTCCTGCATAAACTGAGAAACCACACTAACAACAAAGGAAATGTTAGGTCGACTATGAGTAAGATAAGTAAGACTGCCTACCAATTGTCAATAGAGTGTAGCATCGACTGCAGATGTTTGACAGGTTTTGGTAAGCTTTACCCCATATTGAAAAGGGGTAGTACAAGGATTTCAATCAATCATCTTAAAACATGTCAACAAATCCATCACATATTTAGAGTGAGAAATGAAAAAGCCATCACAAAGTAGTAATACATGAAGACCCAAAAAATAATGCAGAGTACCAAGATCTGCTATATCAAAAAAAGAGTCAGCAAGTTGTTTCTTCAATCTAAGTATGAGATCATTATTGTTGTCTGTAATGAGTAATCCATCTACATATACAACAACAATCAAAGTGTCTCCATTAGTACGGAGGACATACAAGCTGTGATTAGATTCACACTATTTGAAACCAAGTCGAAGAAAGAAATTGTCGATCTTAGCATACCAAGCCCAAGGAGCTTGCTTCAAACCATAAAGTGAATTCTTGAGTTGAAAAACTCAACTTGAATCTATCACAAAACCAGGTGGTTGTTACATGAAAATTTCTTGAGATAGGTCCCCATGATGAAAAACTATATTCACGTTCATTTGATGGATTTGCCATCCAAAACGAGTATCAAGGGAAAGAATTAGTCGAATAGAATTCATCTTTGCAACAAGGGTAAAGGTTTCAGTGTAGTCGATTCCCTCTTGTTGATAAAATCCCTTCGCAACTAGGTGTGCTTTATGTCACTCAACAACAACTTCATAGGTAAACTTGGTCTTGAAGACCCCATCGACACTTCACAATGTTATTTTCTTACAGTTGGGGAACCAAGTCCCAAGTCTGATTTTCTTACAAAGAATCAATTTGTCTTCATGGCCTACTCCCATTCAGGTCATCCTTTATCACCTAAGTAGGTAACAAGATTGAAAGTTTCAAGTACACGAGTCATCAAGACAACGCTAACATGTTGTTTTTGACTTCGAGTTTTTCCTTCACAAGAGACATCTCTAGCATTAGTTCCAGCAACTTCAATTGTCTTGGTAGCCCATAGGGTAATACAAGAAACATGGGAACTATGGTTCACTTCAGTAGGCCAATCATAAGCCGAAGGTTCTTTAGTCGACCGATCAGTTGAAACAAAGGACGACAAACTAGTCGAATTAGAGGTCGACGGTCCAGTCAGAACAAGGAGAAAGTTTGTCTATCCATTCGAAGGACTGAAAAATGGAACAGAAGCACCAATGTCAGAGATAACATTAAAGGGATCATCTTGTCTAAATCCATAAGAGGCGTTCAACAACTTAACTCCGGAATAATTCTCATCAAACTGAATATTTTGAAATAATGATTTGTTGTTTGAAAGGATCAAACAGTCGATAGGCTTTTGACTCTTCAGAGTATCCCATCATAATGCAAGTATGTCTCTTTGCATCCAACA
>JASDQU010372469.1:54028-64494 GCA_032191745.1 Picea mariana
TGGTTGCCAATAGCTAGGTAGGTATACCTGAGGCATTGCCAATTTGACTCATTTGACTTGCTTAGGTCTTTCTAGGAATGCATTTTTGGTGGCATCCCTCGAGGCTATCATTATTTTGAATTAGTTGACCTACTTAGATCTTTCTATAAATGTGTTTTATAAATGCGTTTTCTAGTGGCATCCCGAAAGGCATTGGCAATTAATTTAAGTATGCTTGAAACAATTTACTTTCATTTGAACAATTTAATAGGGAACATACCTGAAACAATTGGAAATTTGACCCAATTGGGCACCCTACATTTTGGTGTAAATATGTTCATAAAGTACATACCTGAAGCAATTAGGAATTTGACCTAGTTAGGCACCCTACATCTTGGTGTAAATCTGCTCATCAATGGCATACTTGAAGGGATTACAAAATTTAGTAAGTTGAACTATCTACATCTTGGTACCAACATGATAATGGGTAGCATACATGAGGGCACTAGCAATTTGAGCGAGCTTAAATACATTTATTTAGGTGTTAACAATCTCACAGGTACAATTCCCAAGAGTGTGGGAGAATGTGTAGCACTACAAAAGTTGGATTTCTCTAAAAACAATTTTAATGGAAATATTCCCAAGTCTTTAGGAAACTGCAAGTTTATGATGGTTTTGACATTAACAAACAATTTGTTTTCGAGTATAATACATCCAATATTAAATACATGTACATAATTACAGAAGTTAAAGTTGTCTGAGAGCAAACTTAGTGGTACTCTAGACAAAGACTTTCCAGTTTCTATGGAAATTTTCTCTGCGTCTCATAATAACTTTTTTGAGACCATCCTACATCTTTGGCCCTCTATACCTACTAGATTTAGGAAATAATGGATTAATAGGTGAGCTGCCTGATTACCTTGCATTTTTTTAAGGGGCATGACCACTAATGCTCCTAAGGATGCTTCAACACAATAGATGGAGATGGTGTTGGGACATGGTGGTATGCATAGCACAATAGTTAGAGAGTCACAACCAGTGATGAGGCGACAATATTATGAGGGGATATCATAACAGAGACAATGGGCACAGGGTACGGTTCATTCAGGGAGACCTTCAATCATAGATAGTGTGTGCACATTTATGGTGGGGAAAATACCAGTAGAGGTTATCACAGGGAAATCCAGACCATCAGTCAACCAGGGATGATTTTAGGGGCTAAATTTCGCTCATGGGCTAATTTTCAATGGTTTTTCCAAAAACAAGATTCGTTATTTTAAAAATGATTCACCCAAATTCTATAGTATAAAATTATTTTACCTCAAAAATCGCCAAAATTTTATAAAAACTATATAAAACCTGAGAAATTTGAATATTTTTACAAAATTATCGCCAATGATTTATAGTTGGCATATGAAGGATTAGTAAGATTCGCCAAGGTTTCTACATTTTAAAATAAATTTCCATCCTTCAATCATCCCTACAGTCAACACCTTGGGGCACAAGTTCATGGTAGGAGGTAGGCTAGTAGAGGATGTTACATGGAGTGACAGCCACATTAGGCAGAGCTTGGGTCAATGATTTTTTGAGGACAAACAATTTTGGGAAGGGAGGATTGTAATGTCCCTTTCCAAATGACAAATTAGCCTATACACTCTCCCTGTAGGCTATAATCAGTGGGAAATGGGAGACTATGGAGTTTAATTGATATCACTAGCTTATTGAAGCTAAATTATAAATGTGACATTAGTTAATTAAAATAAGGCTATAAAGTGACTATGATTAATAGAGAAAATAACCTTAGAAGTCACTTTAATTATCATATGTGATGGGCCACACTATTTTATCTTCCATTATTCATCATCGTGACCATTTCCGCACAGCTTGCCTTTGGTTTCGTTGCATTTTGACAATTTCCGTAAAACGGGGTTATTATTCAGCATATTTTAATTAATTACGCTAAAGGTTCTATTTGGAGCTTGTTTCTTGGAGAAATACCTTGGTGTAATAGCTCATTGGAACCGAGGTAAAAATATCTACAGGATAGGATGATGAAAAGTGACTTCCAGTGGCAGGAGAAATCATAAAGACAAATTAATCACTTTCTAGGGTTAAAAAGGTAAACAAATTAATAAAGGGAATTTAGAGAAAATATTAAAAGATGAATTAAAAGTCACTTAAGGAGAAATGTGAGAAGGGTATAAAGAAGATATAGGGGCTCATTTCCTCTCATTATGCATGTTATGTTTTTGAGTTGAGATTGTTGAAAACTCAAGGAGCTTTGGAGGCTTAGGGTTTGGAGAAAAACCCTAGATCTAGTTTCAGTGGTGAGAGATCCACTCTAGCTAGAGTGTTTGGTTTCAGTGGGGAGATCTCACTCTGGCCAAATATTCTATAGGTATTCTTCTACAAGAATTGGAGTTACCATTGCATTCTCTTGTGGCACAAATATTTTATTTTGCAGGGGCGAATTATTGCTAGAGGAGCCATATTTAGAGGCCAAGATCTTCATTTCTAGAGTTGGATTGAGCATTTATCTCTTGGGGATGAATTGTACTCATCTTGGGTGAATTTTGGAGAAGGGTTTGAGTGCCATTCCTTCAGAAAATCAATTGATTAGTGGGTGGGCGAAATTATTGAAGCAGGGCGAATTATTGGCACTTGGTAGCTTGGTTATCATGTGGAAGATTGCATTCTTGGAGGAGATTTATTGTGGGTACCCTTTGGAGGGTTTCTAGAGTCGGTTTTTTGCAGATTTTTAGTTTTTGGAGCCTTCTACATCAACTATATAATTTTGTATCAGATTCACATCAGATTTGTTCACCCATGTGTTGAGGTTAGCAAATTAAATAATAAAATCAGATCTGAGTTATTTTGGTTTCATTGTGTATGGGATTTTCTTAGTATTGTTTCCTATGTATTTCTTGTGCAATTTACATGTCATTTCATGTCAAAAAAACCACCATACACAAGAAACAAAACCTATGATGAAAGCTATAGCCATATGTATGCAAAGTGTTTGAAAAAACACTTCAACCAACCAGCTGCAAATAAACATAAAAAAAACCATAAATTCAGAACAATCACTCATTTGGAAGGGATTGGGTGTTGCAAATGATGTGTTTGAAATAATATTCAACCCTTAAACTTGAGTTAATTGGGACAACAAATATTGAAGTGATTTCAAGGGAGTTGGGAGCTTGTATGCTAATTGTTTGACGAAATTACTCAACCACATAAATCTGTTTTTTACATCAGATTTGGTTGGGGATAGTACAATTAACCTTATGGATTAGGCTAAGAGAGACAAAGGAGGGAAAATAGATTCATGGTTCACTTGTGTGATAGAGTGAAGGAGAATAAGAGAGGAGAACTAGGGCACACTTGTTGAGGAGAGCACAATCTAGCTTAGAGAAGCATTCATGGAGGCTAGGCACACTTGTTGGATGGAGGACTCACTTGTTGGATGGAGGGCACAATTCTAGCAGACACGTTTTGGTAGAGGGCACAACCATTATTTGAGGAGAGGCACACCGAGAGAGGTGCATACTTGTTGTGGAGGAAGGGCACACAAATTAATGAGGGTGCACTTCATCAGCAAGTCACTCAAGCAAGGAGAGGGCGCAAGTCTACACTAGCAGGCACAAAGGAAAGGGGCACAGAAGTCCAAAAGGGGGGCCATATTCAAGGAACTCCAAAGAAGATCTGAGATAGATTGTTGTTGTAACACGTTCCATTGTTTCATTTCCTTTGTTGTACATTTGCTTTGAAAAATCCATATATACATCTCTCTCTTACTGGTTTTCCCCAAGGGGGTTTTTCTAGGGTCATGTTGACCAAAAACCCATGTGTTCATTTGTCATGTTTTCTTATTACTTTCATCTTTGTTACTTTCTGCTGATAATTTTTGTGGTTAAGTGTCTTTTTGAGGTGCCCTTGAAAGTGTTTTTCATACCAATGATTAGCACATACAATATAACTCAAAACACATAACACTCCTCTAAATCTTTACAACTCTAAATGTTGATCTAACAATTCTAAGCATGCATGAAATTGACACATATGTTTTTGGTCAACATGACCCTGGAAAAACCCCCCACGGGGAAAGCCAGTTTGGAGTAAATGTATATAGAAGGCCTCAAAGAAAAATGTACAACACAAAAAACATTTACAAGTGAACCTGGTACAATAGAAACCCTTCTCAGAAGCTTTGGAGTCCCTTCAATATGTCCCTACTAGCCTCTTGAAGCAAGGTGCCATTTTTCCTTGGTGTGCCCCTCTTGCTTTGCTAGCCTTTGGTCCTCTTCCCTTGTGCCTTTGCCTTTGTCTTTGAGATGATTTTCCTTTTCCTTTTCCCACTTGATCCTTGGTGAAACCCTTTCCCTCTTGCCTTGAAATTAATACCCTCTACATAAGTGTGCCCTCCTCCATGGCTTGGTGCGCACCTCTCCTTAATGCGCCCCTCCTCTAGAAAAGACCCAAACAAATGGAAGTGCACCCTTAGCTTCCCACTAAGGCCTCCCCTCAAGCAATGTGCCCTTCCTCCTCCATAAATCCTCTCACAGATAAGGTGCACCCTCCTTGAAGATGTGTGCCTCTCCTCCTCCAAGTGCGCCCTCAAGGTAGGAATGCACCTTAGCTCATGTGAGTGCCTTCTCCTCCATGAGAACAACTTCTTCCAAGCTATGCACCTTCCCACACCTCAAATAGCAAACCCTCAACCTTGTGTGCCCTCCTCTCCTCAAGAAATGTGCCCAAGTGCTCTCCTCCTTCTCCTCTTCTCTCAAGTGAAGAATGAATCTCATCTTTGCCATATTCCCTCTTTTAGCCTCTCTTTGGCCAAACCCTAAAATATCAATGGCTTAGATCCAATCTAGCCAAGTCTAATCAATGGGTGATATCTAAGTCAAAAATCTCACTTAGGAAACCCACTTTCCTTAGTTTGATTTATGTCCGTTAACTCTCCCACAAAGTGAATTAAATGTCACTTTAATGACTTTAGTGACATATTTCACTTTTGACTTAAATCTCCAAAGTCAAAATGAAATTAGAATCATAAAGTAAAGTAATGAGGGTAATAGTCTCCCTTTTGTATTTAGAAACTCACAAACACAAGGAAACCACTTTCCAAGGTACCCAAATCTCAATAGCCTTAACCTTAAAGATACTCTCTTCGATAATTAATAGAGAAACATCAAATGTTCCCCACTAGATCAAAAATCAAAACATTTTTCTCACCAATAGAGCTAGCCTTCTTGTCGAGACCATAAGCAATTGCAGCTGCAGTCGGTTCATTTTCTCATCACCTTTATTCCATAAATGATGTTGGCATCCTTTGTGATCTCGCTCGTGACTGTTTGCATAGATCACTTCTTAGATGCAAATTGGTAAAAGATGAGCAAAGATATTGTTGTTTGTGTAGAAGCCGGTATGCTTGTGTTGCGTCGAGATAGCTTCTCCCTTTTGTCACAGAGGCTCCTTCACTAATGCGGCAGCTTCTTATCTAATATGACAACTCCTTATGAAATCACTATGGGCGACTTTCCTTATCTTACAAGGACTCTCAAATATACATGTATGACCCTCTTAAACTCAGTTGTGCCACTCTTACTGGATCTTGGTTTGGAAAAATAGAAACCTATTTTTCTACCATTGTTAACTACATTACGTTTGGGCACAGAATTCCCCGTCATTGGCATTCATGACAAAAAGACCCCAACACAAAGCCAAGCCAAGCCAATGAGATTATCTTACTCATGGGTGGAAGGCAAGGCTATGTATGAAAGAAATACAAAAACATGATATAAGTCCCCTCTCCCCAGCCACGGATATAAGTCAAGTCGATCGATTGAAAGAAAGAAATGAAATCATTCCTGGTTGTTGGTTCTTGGCAGGTGTTATGTTGGTGGTCTGATCACTCATGCAATTGCTTGCTGATCGTTGGGTGCAACTGAATAGGAGGATCAGAATTTTCCGGTCAATATACCTCTATATCTTCTCGATTGTCGAGTTCTTCTTTTCAGTAAAGTGAATTCAATAACAATTCTGCTAAACGTTACTCGAAATCATTGGGAACTACTTGTAGATAGAGTTGAATTCTGATAAAATTAGAACCCTCTATAAATCCCGTCGCTTCTTTTCTGCCATCTAGATATTGAATCTGCACAAATGCCTTCGATCTGTATTCCTTTCACTTGGAACTGAATCAGTCTGGCTCTGATACCATATAAGAAATATATACGTTGATGCACAAATGATAAATAATGAAGGATGAATGAGAGGAACCGAAAAATATATTCAATATTAGCTCTGATTCATCATTACATTACAATAGCGTTTAATTTTTTATAAAGATTGTAAATGATTATTAAATCCAATTACTACTTATTTAAGACTAAGTAGTTGAGTGATTATCTCAACCATCATCTAACGATAACTCAATCCCTCTCTAACAATTTGATATTATTATATAAGCAAACTTTATAATCTAACATCCAAAGGATCTTAGCTAGAAGACATCCAAAGGATCTTAGATAGAAGGGCTTGATTAAGGTCAAGCCAAATATATAATAAAGGGATTAATAATAAAAAGAAAGGCACATAGGAGATATAATATTCATTATCTCTCACATTAAGATCTTGTAACCATTGAATTATCAATATTATATCTCCTATGTGTCTTTCTTTTTATGGTTGACCTAGATCTTATAAACATTGAATTATCAATATTATATCTCCTATGTGTCTTTCTTTTTATGGTTGACTTGCATTAAGAGCTAAATCAGGTCTCACGTAATCAAGTTTACTATTAATCTTAAAAATTACAGAAAAGGAATTATCCAAAGCATCTTAGCTAGAAGGTTTGGATTAAGATTAAAATAAATATTTAATAAAGAGAGTTAATATAATAATACAAAGAGGCTCTTGGGCTGAACCCAAAACTTATTAAGATTAAAATTTCTATAATTCTTTAAATGGTCCCAAATTATTTATTAAAAATACAGAGAATACATTTTTACCAATTGAAGTTTAGGGCCAAACACATTGAAGTAAACAAGGCAAAATTGCAGATCAACTTGACTTTTATAAGACAATGGAGGATATCCAATGTTTTGCTAAAGATATTTATGAGAAATCTCCACATTCCTTATCAGTTTAATGACAAAGTATATTTATATGAAAAACTATAATGGAAATATTATGGACACAATACAATTGAGAGTCACTAACTATTAAAGAAACCATCTCTTATATGCATGCAAAATATTTTATGGACATGAAGTATTAGTTCCATAGTTACAAGCGAGAGGAATTCCAAAATACTTATGATAAAATTAAGTCTATAGAGATAAATCTAATGGGAGAAGTATGGACTTTTGTCCCATCCTGATTGACATCCACACATCTTACACTATATCAAAAAAATATTGTGAGGTGACTTGTTGTGGGGAATATGGTGGAACACGACATGAAATAGAGGACACGGTTCTATAGATAATCGAAGAGGAACAAGAAATTTTGAAGATAAAGGGTGGTGTCTAAAGACACCATTACAACATTTAAGTAGAGCAGATTGTGATCAAAACATCACAGTGCATGTTGCACATCTTGGTCCACATGATCTATTGCACAATCTCCATAATGAAAATGACCCAAGAGGTCTTCTTTTTATACCCTCAAGATCCAATTAATTTCCATAGAATCCGGAAGATCTTGTCCACATGTAACCATTGGCTATTAGAGTCGACTCTGCCAATCTTCTTTTTCGAGTCGGCTCGATGGGACTCGACCCGAACTCATACACATCTAAATCGTAGTCGATTGTTGGGTTGGTTGATACATCGCTTGACTATCTTCGAATGTCCGACCGACATGCATGTCGACTACTTGACTGACTGGTGTAGTGTGTTTTTCGATCGTCTAACCCACTGGTGTAATGTGTTGATCGATCGCCTGACCCACTATATCCAGATGTAGGTCAACCTCTCGACCAATTGAACTCATGAGATGTGTGATGAACCATCAATGTTTGATATTCCAACACCCCCCCATCAACACACAAATATGGAGATTTAGTAGGTGAAATTACATAATTATGAAACGCCCCATAATTGCAGCTTCCTGAATCCCGTGAAATGTGTGGAGCTTGATAAACCCGGCTTCAGCTAAAGGTTTGGTGAAGATATCAACAAGCTGATCTTTTGTGCTGCAATATTCAAGAGAGACAACATTCTCATGAACTAATTGTCTCAAATAGTGAGCATGGAGCTCAACATGCTTCATCTTACTATGGGCAACAAGCTTGTCAACATGTATAACACTCTGCTATCAAAGCAGATTGTAGTCAAGGTCTGAATAGGAAGGCCAAGCTCTCCCAATAGTTGGCAAATCCAAATTGCTTGAGTACCTGCTTGAATGATACCACGATATTTTTCTTCTATAGTCGACAAAGAGACTACCTTTTAATTCTTGCATGATCACGCCAAAGGTCCAATGCTATAGAAAAACACATAGCCAGAAGTGGACTTCTGATCATCACCGTCACCAGTCTAGTCAGAGTCTGTGTAGTCGACTAGCAAATCTGAACTTTGACAATACTTGATACCAAAATTAGTGGTACCCTTTAGATAGCAAACAATTTGTTTGACTGCTTTCCAGTGGCTTTCTTTAGGGTCCTGCATAAACCGAGAAACCACACTAACAACAAAGGAAATGTTAGGTCGATTATGAGTAAGATAAGTAAGACTGCCTACCAATTGTCAATAGAGTGTAGCATCGACTGCAGATGTTTGACAGGTTTTGGTAAGATTTACCCCAGATTCAAAAGGGGTAGTACAAGAATTTCAATCAATCATCTTAAAATGTGTCAACAAATCCATCACATATTTAGAGTGAGAAATTAAAAAGCCATCACAAAGTGGTAATACATGAAAACCCAAAAAATAATGCAGAGTACCAAGATCTGCTATATCAAAAAAAGAGTCAGCAAGTTGTTTCTTCAATCTAAGTATGAGATCATTATTGTTGTCTGTAATGAGTAAGCCATCTATATATACAACAACAATCAAAGTGTCTCCATTAGTACGGAGGACATACAAGCTGTGATTAGATTCACAGTGTTTGAAACCAAGTCGAAGAAAGAAATTGTTGATCTTAGCATACCAAGCCCAAGGAGCTTGCTTCAAACCATAAAGTGAATTCTTGAGTTGAAAAACTCAATTTGAATCTATCACAAAACCAGGTGGTTGTTACATGAAAATTTCTTGAGATAGGTCTCCATGATGAAAAACTCTATTCACATTCATTTGATGGATTTTCCATCCAAAACGAGTATCAAGGGAAAGAATTAGTCGAATAGAATTCATCTTTGCAACAAGGGTAAAGGTTTCAGTGTAGTTGATTCCCTCTTGTTGAGAAAATCCCTTCGCAACTAGGCGTGCTTTATGTCACTCAACAACAACTTCATAGGTAAACTTGGTCTTGAAGACCCCATCGACACTTCACAATGTTATTTTCTTACAGTTGGGGAACCAAGTCCCAAGTTTGATTTTTTGACAAAGAATCAATTTGTCTTCATGGCCTGCTCCCATTCAGGTCGTCCTTTATCACCTAAGTAGGTAACAGGGTTGAAAGTTTCAAGTACACGAGTCATCAAGGCAACGCTGACATGTTGTTTTTGACTTCGAGTTTTTCCTTCGCAAGAGACATCTCTAGCATTAGTTCCAGCAACTTCAATTGTCTTGGTAGCCCATAGGGTAATACAAGAAACAAGGGAACTATGGTTCACTTCAGTAGGCCGATCATAATTCGAAGGTTCTTTAGTCGACCGATCAGTTGAAACAAAGGATGACGAACTAGTCGAATCAGAGGTCAACGGTCCAGTCAGAACAAGGAGGAAGTTCGTTTGTCCATTCGAAGGACTGAAAAATGGAACAGAAGCACCAATGTCAGAGATAACATTAAAGGGATCATCTTGTATAAATGCATAAGAGGCGTTCAACAACTTAACTCCAGAATAATTCTCATCAAACTGAATATTTTGAAATAATGATTTTTTGTTTGAAAGGATCAAACAGTCGATAGCCTTTTGACTCTTTAGAGTATCCCATCATGATGCAAGCATGGCTCTTTGCATCCAACATTTTTTTACAATCATCAAGAATGTGAGCCCAGGAAATAGATCCAAACACATAGAGTGTTGATTAAGGTTGGTTGTCCTTGATGTCAACCCTTGAAGAAAGACCCGTAGCACAAAGGTTTGGGTAATGGACCCAATATTGTTTGAAGTAAATATGACTCATTATTGTTTTGTCATTGTTGATAATAAGTAAATATGGATGAACTCCAAAGTGGTCCCCTTATGGTGAAAGCCCTCGCGGGAAGACGCTTTGTGGAGTAAGAGAACCCATGCTTAATTGTGGAATAATGAAATGAAGGAAAGTGAATTTTTCAAGGAAAATATCCTAGATGGATAGTTCTTGTCATGT
>JASDQU010372469.1:69448-84937 GCA_032191745.1 Picea mariana
GACTTCATCTAAGTTCCACTTTTATCCAAACCCTATCTAAAATTTCTGAGTTTCATCTTTGGTCTTTGACCACAATCTGGCTTTTGGCCAACCCACACCTTTTTAGAGTTTCTCTAGTTGCCTTGGTCCTTGAGACCCCAAATCAGGCTCTTGGCCATTCAAGTTTTTGCTAAACGAACTCCACTACAAGTTGAAAAAAAATAATAAAAATAATAATATTGGAAAAGAAAATATGTTGTTGATAACAAAGAGAAGAACATACAATTTATCAAAAGTAAAAGCCAATGCTAAAATTATAGAGGTGTCGATTCCATATTATAGAGAATTATCACTTATTATTTGTCTTAGAATATATATCCAGAAGGCATTCATCGTCCCTTGACACCATCTCACCTGACCAAAAAGCTAAAGGGACGTGGGTGGATGAGAATCACATAAAGGTCTGTAATAGCATAAGGAACCTGTTACATTGGGTTCTACAAGACGTTCTTCCAGGAACATTTAACTAAAATAAAAAAAATGAGTTACATCACCACAACGTGGCATAAACTAGTCATAAGTTCAATGAATTCCCATTTATCTGCTATTATGGTGGTCTGTCCGTAAAGAGTTTTCCATATTTGGAAGTGCCACCGAAGAGGAAGTTCCGCTGAGGGAGTCGTGACCTATAATAGCTAATCATGCCATTGCATTAGCATTAAGTGGTGGACGTTTGAGTGTTGATTGAGGATGTATATCCAGCTGATCGTGAGTGAGAGGACCTGCCTCTATAGATAGCATTGTGAATCCACCTATCGGAAGCAACAAATTCATCAATTGTCAACATAAAAAAAATCCTAAGAGAGCGTAGCCTCAAATATTATTTGCGATTTTCAAAGAAAAATAATATGTTGTCGAATAAAGTTATGGGTTGTACGTTTAAGTGATTAAAAAAATAAAAAAAATAAACCCTTTTTGGAGAATATATCTCGTGTTCCATTAGGTTCGTCACATTTGGAACGAGAGGTTGAGAGATTATTAGGATTCCGCTGTTGATATTAAAGAAATAAACGAAATATTACTTTACTCTAAAAAAAATTAATAAAGTTTACGGAGGTATGCATACCCTACCCCCCTCTAGATTTGAACTTGTGACCTCTTAAGAGGAAACACATGTTCTTAACCCTTAGGCACACTCATGTTGTATATTACATTAAGGAGCGAGTATATCAAAATGATATACTTCAATCTTCTAAATTTCAAGAGAACCCACAATAATGTTTTTAAAAGGGAGAATTATTTGATACAAGTTTTTTTTAAATATGTTTGGTGAACTTTGAGGTGATAAAAGATCTATAAAAAGTATTAATATAAAAAAATTATTAATATTAAAAGGAAGTTCAATTTAAATCCAAAGGATCAATATCTGAAGTAATATAAAGTCAAAAAGTTCATATTAAATTACTTTTCATTAAAAAGGAAAAGTAAGAAGAGATGTATCATTAGTGGAATTAAAAATATCAAAGTGAAATTAAAAGTATAAGGGTGTTATTTAACCCTTAAGGAAAAATAAGGGTATATAATTTTCATAGTCAAGAATTAGTTATCGCAAAATTCTAGCAAAAGAACAAAATGGATCTGAGTAATATAAAAGGAGGAATATTTACTTATGAAGGTTGTCCAACCGTATGTTGCAGGGTTTTCACATTAAACGGAAATATTCAAGGAAGAGAGGTAAACATTGTTATTAGCTTGGACTATAATGCAAATTACATGAATATTGATTTGGCAAATCAATTATTAATTCCAGAGACGAATATAATTAGAA
Source organism: Picea mariana (assembly GCA_032191745.1). NCBI lineage: Eukaryota > Viridiplantae > Streptophyta > Pinopsida > Pinales > Pinaceae > Picea > Picea mariana. The sequence continues at coordinate 71,256 of JASDQU010372469.1, forward strand.
ATGAAGATTATTTTCAAATTAAGGATTTACAAGTGATGATTGATGAATATGAGTATATATCTCAATTCTATGTTACAACTATGTATCAAGAAGAAGTTGACATCGTTATTGGGTTGCCTTGGTTTAAAAGTCTAGGTACCTTCATACTAAACATGGAGAAAAAGTTTGTGACATTCCCCTATAAGGAGAAAGTGATAAAATTACAAGACACCACATTGGAGCCAGATTTCGTAACACCAGAAGACTTTAATGATATCTCAGAAGTGATACTTCAAGAAAACAAAAAAATAATGCAAAGAATGCAAAAATAATTTGACGAAGTTATCAAGGATAAAAGCAAAGAAATTTATCATTTAAAATAACACAGTAAAAAACTACTTACACATATCAAGAAGTCAAAGGTTTGAAAACAATGTGTTCATAAGTTGGAACAAGAGAATCAAGAACTCGAGAAGAACCTATCAGAAAAAAATGAAAAAAAATCTCGTTTGAAAAGCCTCAATCACGAGCTACTAGAACAAATCAGAAAATTGAAAGAAGAGAAACTTGAAAATCTAGACATTAAAGCTCAAGAAGATGCCAATCCAGTTGAAGAAAAAACATATAGAGATGTTAGAGTACAAATGATGGAAGATCCAGGTATATTTACTAATCGAAATTCAGCCATTAACAAAGTGACATTGATACATGAAGAAAATCATATATCGAAGTTAAATGAAGAAAACACTACAAGTATGATAAGGAAAAATCATGTTATAAATATTTATCGACACCCAAATCATAAGAACAAATATCTTAACCAGTTAGAATATCAATTTCATTCAGGACGAGAATGACCAACTTATCGTCCGAAAAATATTGATACCAAACCAAGTAAATCTCATGATAATCATTCATCATGGAATTGCAACATTCTGCAAAAGATTGAATTAGGATGGTTTGACCCTTTCACAATTCGATAGTTCTTCTCAACTCTTCGTCACTCATATCGTTTGGTATCATCAATATTAACAACACCAAAAATAGAGAGTAGCGCGAAGACATTGCAAGCCAGAACGAAGAAGTAAGACTCTCCATAAACATGCTTTGAGGACAAAGCATTTCTAAGGAGAAGCCAATGTAACAAACATAAATATATATAAATATGTAAATATAAATAAATATAAATAAGTAATTATTAATTATTAATTATGAAGAGACATTACATATGAAATTTCATGTCTCTTATGAAAGGGCACCCCTGTGCAGGATATATATACAAGCCCTCATTCCTCATTTGTAATAATATCCTATACCATATTCCTATACATTATTATTTAATATATTTACTATCCTTAATGGATCATTGCGTATTGTCCTATTTATTTTGGATATTTACATAGTGAACCCTCTTGGTTCACCACACAATACCAGATTGAAGTAAGTATTCTTCAAAAGGTTGATTTACATACTCACCACCATTGTCTGAACCCAATCATTTGATGGGTAGACCACATTTCTTTTAAGCAAAGGCCTGAAACTCCTTGAACATCTCAAAGACAAGGTTCTTATTTTTCAGAAGGTACACCCATGTATGCTAAGAGAAATCATCAATGAAAGTCAAAATGTACCTAGCACTTTCTAGTGAAGGTAAATTGATGCAACAAATGTCACTGCGAACCAATTCAAGTAGGTTATGTGCTTGCCACGCATTGCCAAAGTCAAATGGTGCTTGATGATGCTTCCCAAGTACACAACCTTTACAAATTCCTTTAGGGGGAAACACTTTTAGTAAACCAACAACCATGTTCTAAGTTGCCAATGAATGCAGACTTCAGAAGTTCAAATGTTGAAGTTGCTCATGCCAAATTCGACTTCGCTCGTCAGTGTGAGAAACAAGTGCAGTCAGTTCAGATTCAGGTCGAGTAGAGTCATGAAAATTGTACAAACTGTTCATCGAGTTGAGAAGTCCACCAAAAACAATCGAATTACCTTTCTTCAAATAACGAACATAGAACTGATCTGGAAAAAATTCCACAATCTTTCCTATCTGTGTCAACTAAGAAACAAGCAACAGATTGGCATTGAGATTTAGAAAATGATGGAAGTTGACAATCTTAACATGTCGACAAGCAAGATCACCTTTTCCAACAACATTCATAGCAAAATCTTCAACAACATAGATTTTTATTTCCTCATCTTTATTCAGTTTTGTGAACAAAGAGACATCCTTAGCCATGTGGTGAGTGCACCTAGAGTCAACTACCCATTCGTTTTGCACAGAATGAACAACAAGGCCTAATAAGTTCTGACTTGGAAGGTGAAATTATCAGTGGGTCGACGTACAATGGACACATTTACTTGAAGGCATTTAACCTTCTCTTGTAAATCATCTCGCTTCTTATAGTAGGTTTTCTGCACATGTCTAGTATTTCTACAGTACTGACATGTCTTCTTCTTTCGACTTCTTTACAGTGCATCCGTCTGTCTCTAAGATTTATGGTCATGGTATGAAGGTTTCTGTGTAGAGGCATCAAATAGTAATCTATCCATAGGATCCATATTTCTCTTTCCCTTGAGCAAGTGGGCCTGATGTTTACCACAAAACTTTCCTTCTCTAAGCAATCTATGTTGATCAGTAATCAAAATACCACAAAAATATTTAAAGGTGTAATCCCTACCATCTTCCTTGCATGATTTCCAGTCGGTGAGGAAATTCGATACGAACATGTCAAATGGTGTTATTAAGTTCATCAGTACCATCTCGATGAGTTGTCCATCCTTCTTCTGATAGTTCTTTCCACATTTTCCCAATTTCAACTGGAGTTCCTTGACATGTGCTAAATAGTCCTCCATTCACTCAAAGGAAAGGGGACTGAGAGAGATCAACTCTTTCTCCAACTGCATGACATGGCTATCATTGACTCGGTCGAACAACGAATTCAAATTCTTCTAGACTTAATGAGGATAGTCAATCCCACTAAGGTGAAATGAAATATCCTACGATATGTAGGTCGTAATGACCACTACAACCTCATCCTTATTTCCTTCAACAATGAACTTCGCTTGGTCGTTTGTTGGATCTGGAATCACAACCTTCGAATACTGCCATAGTCCTTTACTCTTTAGTAGGGTTTCCATGTCTGTTTCCCATACTACATAATTTAATCCATTCGGAACAACATGATCAATATTTGAATCCATCTTTGATATCTAGATAGACTGGCCTATTTCCATGAGTTCCAATCAGCAAACCACTAGCCCAAAGTCAATCACACAATAGTTCTGACTCATCAAGGTTTGCAGAAAATAGGTCGAGGTTTTAAACCATCGGCTCTGATACCATGTTGGGGAATAGGGTGGAACATGACATGAAACATAGGACACAATTATGTAGATAATCGAAGAGGAACAAGAAATTTCAAAGATAAAGGGTGGTGTCTAAAGACACCATTACAACATTTAAGTAGAGCACACTGTGATCAAAACATAATAGTGCATGTTGCACATCTTGATCCACATGATCTATAGCACAATATCCATAATGAAAATGACCCAAGAGATCTTCTTTCTATAGGCTAAAGATCCAACCGATTTTCACAGAATCCGGAAGATCTTGTCCACATGTAACCGTCAGATGTTAGATTTGACTCCGTCAAATCCACTTTGTCGAGTCAGTTCGAGAGGACTTGACCTAACCGCATATGTGTCCAACTCGTAGTCAATTGTTGGGCTGGACGATCTACCACTCAACTATCTTCGATTGTTGGTCGACTTTCTGACCGATTGGTGTAGTGTGTTGGTTGATCGCTTGACCTATTGTATCTAGATTTAGGTCGACCTCTCAACTGACTGAACTCAGGAGATGTGTGATGAACCATCAATTCTTGATGTTCCAACAACTTGTATTCATTATCATATGTTTTTTTTCTCAAATATACAATGAGCACTACTTAGGTTTTATAATGGATCAACCAGATCCTAATCATTATAAGCTTTTATTAATATATAATATTTAAATCCCCCATTGCTATTGAAGATATACATTATTGTTACAATTCCAAGAAGCAATAGATGACACAAAGAGGTTTTGCAATGAAGGTTTTCCTAACTGGATTGTCTCATTCCTTTACAATATCACCTATATTTATACTACAATATTATGACAAAATTGGAGTCTGAAGACAAAAACAGATCTAACTTTTAATGAATCTACCCTCAAGTAATCTAACTGAGAAAAATAAATCTTCACATATGAAAAACGCTAAAATTAACCTAAGTTTGAAGAAAATTTCTAAAAATAAACAGGAGTCTCGTTATTCTAATAATCTACAGAACCTTATCCTAACTAATTGTGGTTCAAAAAAACCTCTTGTATATCTTATTTCATTATGATTGCATGTATTGTAGTTGTTCTTATTGTGTTTGTTATGCATTTTTTGATTTATATTGATGATGTTTGGCATTGATATTTAGATATTATTAAATTAATGATCTTAATCATCCTTTATCTGTTGTTGAATTGCAGATATTTCATTCTCTCTAATTATGCAAACTTGAAGACCCTAAATCCAAGCTTTCTTATTTTAATTCGAGAGTATAGTGGAATCGAGCCAAGAATATGGGCTAGATATCGTAAGACTCCTACATGATTGGTTTGTGGTTTCTTTTCATTTATTGGTATCAAGTTTCAAAGTGCAATTTTTAAACATATGCAATCCATTTATTTTTCGTATGGTCATGTTTTCTTGTTAGACAAGTTTTTTGGGACACTACTTACTTTCTAACAAGTTGGGTAAACCATTTTTGTGTGTAAGAAATATACGATCAATTTAGAAAGGAATACTCATGTGCCCAAAGGCATTAGAATTGAGTTTTTGGTTTGGAGGATAATAATCCTCATGTTAGAATCATCTGTTGGGTTGTTCTCTAGTGACTGAGATGTCACCATGATAATGACCTGGATTCAAACCCCATTTGGGATAGAGCCTCAATCATGTGTATGATTTGGCTATGTTTGACAACCTCATGTTAAGGTGGGTTTGCTGCAATATTTCAGAGTTAGGGTTCATAGCTCCCTGCAAATAGAAAAATTAAAAAAAATACCGTTAGCAATAACAATAATCCTCTCATTAAAATCGATTGACATGAATCAGTTTAAAAGAACTTGTTCTCAAAATGTTGAATAAGAAAACCAGTAGAAGTGAATGGTTCTTCTAGATGATCAAAATAATTTATTGGGGTTTGTTGACTACATTATTGATGGGAACATGTGGTGGATTTCATGAAGCATTCCTGACCTAAGTGTCACACTACGACATTAGATAGGAATAAAAAAAAAAGTTACATAATCTAAAAGTATAATTAACAAATTATAATGTGAAGGTATGTTGGTTGGAAGCCATAAAAACTAGGCTAGAGAGTATTCTAGCTGGCATGGATTACAAAGTTGTCAGGAATCAATTCAAGGTCACTGACCTTGTCTCTACAAAGTAGGTGTCCAATATTTGTTGTATGGTAGATGCTACACATACACTCATTGGCTAGTTTTTAGCATCCTCCTATAAGTCGGTGCCTCTCATATCATCCAATCTTGGCGTTCTCTTTGTTGGGGAGTAAGATAACAATGAGGCTATATTTGGAATCCTCATGTTTGTAACCTGTTATTAACTCAAATTTATTTCCAATGATAATTTTACAGTAATGTGGAGGTCAGTGGGGATATTGTAAAGCAAAGTAAGCATGGTGGCCTTGGGCTTGACATGCAAAGTAAGCATTTGAAATATTCAAGTATTTGACCTTTTGTAAGTGCAAACCACTATCTATAAAAGCTTTAGATGTTAGGGCAACTTTTTGTTCAAATCCACTTTTGTTATATTTTTGTAGCTCGGAGGTACTTCTACATTGGAGGTGCCCAACATGTAGAAGTGACTGAGCATATTTCTCTCTAGCGACTTTATGAAGTGTTGATTGTATTTTTATGGTGAATATTATGTTTAAGGTGAATTCATGGGTTAAATAATATCTTGGTGGTGAATATTATAGTGGTGAATTGATGCCATGAATACCATACTCTAGTGAGGTCATGAATATTATCTCTTTGGTGAATTGATGCAGTGAATACATTTCTACAATGAATATTATCTATATTGTGTTGAATATTAACTTTCTCACTATTCAAACCCTTCCATGAATCAAGTGCAGAGGTTTCTTATTTATTTATTTTTCTTTTCAATATGATAAATTCACCAAGTTTCTTATTTATTTATTTTTCTTTTCAATATGAGTAATTCACAGTTGATACCTAAATCTAATAGAGGAATTACTAACAAAGTAACCCTAGATAGTCTCCATGAATCTATAGAATGAGTAGAAAAACATAGAGAAGAGAGAGGCCAAAATTCAAAGTGAATTATTAGCAATGCTTCAAAGTGAGTTAGTAGCAATGCTTGATAATAAATTTAGATCCTTCGAAGATAATGTTCACACACAAATAGACAATAAACTATTAGGGTTTGATACTGGGATACAGAAAATGGAGGCTAGATTACAATAAATAGAAACAAACAACCAATAACAGAAAACAATGAAGGAAGAAGAGGTGGAAGAAACTAACAATCTTAGGGATAATATTAGAGACCTAGAAGACAAGTTAATTAACAATTTGGCCCAAAATAGCTTGGAAAACAAATTGGATATCAAATATATCAAAGAGGAAATGAATGAACTCATAGCGTTAGACCATGAGCATAACAAAAGATCCTTGAACCTCATAATTTTGGTATAAAAGAACAGAAAGATAAGGGCACATTAGCAATAGTCAATGAGTAATTAAAAAATAAATCACAAATTGAAACAATTGGCCTTATAGAATAAAAAAGGTTGGGAAAAATAATTGAATATAAAGATAGGTTGATTCAAGTTATGGTAAGCTCTAATGCCCATAAATATGACATACTTAGTAAAAATCTGAGCTTAAAAGGGTTCGAAATATTTATAAATGAAGACTTCATTCTGAAAGATCAAGCTAAATTAGGGAGGTTCAAAAGGTAAAGGAAGACAAAAAGGAAGTAAAATGGGAAATAATTAGAAATAAAAATATATTGTTAGGGATAAAGACCAAAAGGATAAAAATAAATAGCAATTTGAGACACTTCATATCCTTTCTTGGAACTGTCAGCATTTTTCTTGGAAGAAAGGGCCTATACTAAGTTGGATCCCAAGTGAAATTGATATGATATTTTTGGTTGAAACTTGGGAGGATGAGGAATCTAAGGTCACTAACACAGAAGGATTTATATTGTGGTCARCATGGAATAAKAAATCCTCCCGTAKAGGGGTTGGGGCATAGCTTGTTACWTAAGAACAAAAATTTCTCCCCTCGCATCCGTATTCATAAAAAATACCCTTTCAATCAGCTCATTTGGGTAGAGATTTAAGATATCAATGCTAAGAAKATGCATATAGAAWTTTTTTATTTTGYGCCTATTAATTCTACCTTTTATACAAAAAACAACCTAGATGAACATTGTCCCTATAAAACTTAGAACAAGATATCTGCAKTCTGAGAAATGAAGGTAGTATCCTCCTGCTAGGGAAMTTTAATGCTAGAACTGCAACTAATCAAGATATTATCTTAAGAAATGATTCTAACCCTAATCYTATGTGTCTAAACGAGGACCTTGTTTTAGCTAATAGATTCAMGAGAAATTTGGAATACTTGACCGAGAATTTATATGRTACTGAGCTAGTCAARATTTCTAGTTCTCAAGATCTAATCATTTTCAATGGTCTACTAAAGTGGCCAAAATCTAACCAAATGTCTTGTATCCATGAGCTGGGTAGTAGTTTTGTGGACTATGTGATATCAAATATCCTTGTTTACAACTAAATAGTAAATTTTGACCTTTTAAACAACCATGAGTGTGACTATGATCATAGACCTTAAACCCTAACTCTAAAATTTATCATTCACAAAAACCATTTGAAAATAACTTTGGTAACCAAAGACATCTTCTTTTTGACAAAAATAAAGATGATCTCTTTTTAAATGACTTAAACACTGAATTTAAATATTCTATCATATAAAAATAATATTGAAGATGTTGGCGACGGAAGTCACTCCTGGATTGCTATCAGGAGCAGAGCCCGACGCCCATCAGTTTTATGTCATAGTTTGTTTATAGATGGGGTGGCCGAATGGAAGCCAACTCAAAATGATAACATTCCAATTCTAAAACTAGGCCAGGTATGCATGGGCAAGTGAGGTATTGCATAAACTTCAGAAAGTGAGTTGTAGTAAAGGGTGAGCAGGTGGAAGACTTGTATAAGAGAAAAGCAGAGGTCTGTTATTAACAACGGGTTCTTAACAGGCTGAGGAAGAAAATGTCTAAATGCAATATCATATTACACATAAATGCAAAAACCAGAGAATACAGCTATGTGACAATAAATCTTTCATCATAACATAACTGTAAAAACTCGCGTGACTCAGTCAATCACGAACTCTCTAGCATGAGATGAAATTAGATGGAATAAGGAGAATTGTCTGTCATAAAACAAGAAATCTCATATACAGGTGCATAAGTTGAAAGCTAGAATAGCAGTTAAAACATTATAGTAGGGAGCTCTGCTCAACCATCGACCCTTACAAAATGGAAAAAATGCCTACATATACTTCCCCCTTCCTCTCGCCCAACAGAGGCGTCTCAAAAATTTTAATGGATGGTGTCACCTCAATCAAACTCATACCAGTATCTTTCTTTAAATGCCACCTTGACTATGCATGGCTCCTGTAAGGAGGGTAGCTGAGCCATTAAGCGCTCGGCTAGCGTGCGCAGACTTCTTCGTTGCGCTGAGGACTTCGGCATGGCCTCTCTGAGGAAAATGGTACATAGGACCTCTGCGAGCGGACGTCTTGCTAGACTCTCCATTCCCTCATTTAATGAATGAAAGGAGGCTTCAACTACTCCTTCTTATCCTTATTTACTTCAAGCGAAAACCAGGAGTGAAATCACTTCTGATGGCATCTAGAAATCGTGACGATGCTTTCGGCGACTGGACACAACACTTTTAGCCCCCCCCCCCTCCGCTTAGCTCTTTTAATTTCTTGGGTTACCGTGGACCATGACCCTACTTTTATCCCCATAGAGGCTTTCGGTGTTCACGGATAAGGATGATTGTTCTTTGTGCCTTTGAAGTCGCGAGAAGAAAAACGCCGAGATGGCTTAATCCTGTGCCAGGTGTCCTTCTAGATCCGACGGTTCTTAATTCTCCCGACAATACCGTGGGCCCGGGCCACAGACTCTCCCATCACCTCACGCATCATAACATAACGGGACTATCCTTTTCGTTTTGGGGTCGTGAGGGGCGACACGCCGAAGCGACTTAATCGCGCACCACGTGTCTGTCCAGATCGGACGGCCTGGATAATCTCGTCAATGTTGTGGGTCCTGCCACCTGTATCCCACTATGGCCTTTAACTCCGTCGAGAAATTGCGTATCGGGATATCGCGATTCCCGTTGTCATGTGCTTGGGACTTTCAGTTCCCCGATCCCCGACTCTGCAGGATCTCTCGCCACGTGTCTATGTCGTCGAACGGTTCTAATCCAAACAAGAAATTGCGGATCGCGATTCCTTCATGTAAGAGTTTCTTGTCTTCGAAAACTCCAATTCTCCGATGAACTGAACCCCAACTTTCTTCCTCTGCACACTAGGGGTTAACCCCAGCGCAACTTCCTGAGATCTAACAGCTGACATGATTTCTTCGATCTCCCTTGTAAGATTCTGACTGTCAATTTGCTTTAAGGATGGTCCCCGACTGCTGAAGACAAAACTTTGCCCGCTCACTTGCTTGACTTGCTGCTACAAAAATGGGATTACCTCGTGATATGCTCAGCTGTTTCCTGTGCAAACTGCAGATTTGGGTACGCCTAATCCCGAGGCAAGACATATCGCTAACATTAGGCTCCATGGGGGATAGAGTCATCCCTGTGATGCTCTAAGATCTAATTCCGCAGCTTCAGTGCCTTGCTGTTGGGCTATGGAGTCATTTATTAAGCCGAAAACATAAAAACAAAATAAACACAGAAGTAAAAGACAATATTTACAAACGGAAGAGTCGTCTAAGGCTCAAATAAAACATTTTTTTAGAAAATGCCCATTCACTGGGCTATTGAAAACTTCTTCGCCCTCTAGATCCTGCAGCCCATAGGTGTTGTTGGAGAAAATCTTAGATATTTTAAAGGGGCCGATCCATAGGGCGTCGAACTTTCTGTGCTTGCCTTTATCCTGTCTGGGTGCGTCCCATTTAAAAACCAAGTCCCCATCTCGAACTCCTTTTTCTTGGCCTTTCTGTCAAAAGCCTGCTTGATCTTCTGTTGATGACTATAAGCTGTGTCCCTCGCTTGTTCTCCGATCTACTGCACTTCCACTATCTGATAAATTCTTCTGATCATATGATCTGGTTCTCCCTCGTAGTCTTGAAAGAATTTTTCCACAGGTAAGGCGAGCTGAGTAGGGAAAACTGCCTCTGCTCCATAAACTAGTTGAAATGGCGAAGTGCCTAGAAACCTCTTCGTGGTGACATGATCAGCCCATAGAGCAAATTTCAACTTCGAATCCAAGGCTCTTTTGTTATCCTCTAACAATATTTTGATGATCTTTATCAGGCTTTTGTTGGAGGATTCCGCTAAATCATTTCCTTGGGGATAGTAGGGGGTGGAGTGAATTAGTGAGATCTAAAACTGCTCACAAAACTTAATTAGAGGTTTAGATTTGAAAGAAGCAGCATTATCGGTGATGATCCTACTAGGACAGCCAAATCGGGCTATGATATCCTTCAGGAAGCTGATAGTTACTTTGTGTGATGCGCTTCTGGTGGGGACAACTTCTATCCACTTGGTGAAATAATCTTTTGCAGTCAGGATCCATCTGTGCTAACCACTTGAGGGAGGATGAATTTCTCCGATAAAATCTAACCCCCGCTACTGAAAAGGTGCCGAAGCTACTATGGGCTTCAATGGTAGAGATTTGAGATGTTGCTTTCCCGAGACCTTTGACATTTGGTGCATGCTCTAATCTCCCTACAAACATCGAGGAACAATGTGGGCCAATAATACCCCGCTCAGAGTATCCTGTGGGCTGTGGTCTTCCAGAAATGATGACCTCGACAAAGGCCACTTTGAAAATCAAACGTAACTTTCTGGGCCTCCTGCAGGTCCAGACATCTCAGAAATACCCCTAGAGGGTCTTTCCAGTACAAGGTTTAGTCAATGAGGCAATACCTGACTGCTTTGAGCTTAAGAGCCCTCGCTTTACTTTTTCCCATTCCATCGGGGGGATTCAACTCTTGCAGAAAGTACAGAATGTCATGATACCAGGCACATTCTGATAGCGATAAGGCATCCTGAAAAATTCTTATTGGATGACTCAGCTTGCTCATTGATGACATTAATCCCTAAGGCTTTGCAATTGGATTCAGCTAGCAACTTGGCTAAACCCTGTCCCTTTACCAACTTGGTGGGCTTAATTTCTAGATCAAATTCTAGAATCTTGGCAATCCATTTTCCTCTTTTTCTATCCATGTCGGGCTGTATAAGAATGTCCTTCACAGAGACCAAAGGGACATAGGCAATGATATTTGAGTGCAAGACATAGACTCTGAAATCTTTGAGATCTTTCACCAATGCATAGGCCTTCTTTTCCATGATCTCGTACCGGAGTTCTGCGTCTCTTAATGCCCTGTTGTAGAAGGCAATCGGTTGCTCTTGCCCTTGATCATTTTTCTGCAACAGAACTGCCACTACTGTATCACAGGAAGCAAAAGAAAATATCAGGAAATCTTTGGAATAATCGGGACTAATTAGCATAGGTGCTTCAGTCAACGCCTTCTTTATTTGGACTAAATATTCCTTGGGTTCAATGGTCCATTTTACTTCATTTCCCTTCCTGAGCATGGTTGTGATGTGTTTCACCAGCTCAGCAAAATTTGAGACAAATCTCCTCAGAAAATTAATCTTCCCCCAAAATGCCTGAACCTCCTTCTTAGATCTGGGAAGAGACAGGGTTTGAATTGCTTCTACCCTACTAGGGTCAATCCTTACTCCCTCCGCTGATACTATATGGCCTAACAGCTTCCCCTCCTTCATAGAAAACAAGGATTTCTTGGGGTTTAAGGATAAGCCATACCTCTGACACTTCATGAAGACCTTTCTCAAGTGGCAGCAGTGTTCCTTGTCTGTCTTGGAGAAGACTGTGATATCATCCAGATAGATTACCACAAATTGGTCCTTCTCCCCTATGAACGCTATATCCATAGCTCGCTGAAACGTTGCTCCTGCATTCATCAACCCAAATGGCATTTTGGCATACATGAACGTGCCCCAAGGAGTGGTGAAGGCTGTCTTTTCCCTGTCCTCGGGCATGACCGATATTTGATTATAGCTAGAAAACCCATCGATCATGGATATCCTGGAGGCACCAATTACCCTCTGCAGTGTGTTTTCCATCTTAGGTAGGGGGTAATTGTGTTTCTTTGAGCTTCTGTTGAGATTCCTGAAATCAACACAGAGTCTGATTTCTCCACTCTTCTTTCTTACTGGGACCAAATTGGCCACCCATTCAAAATATCTCAAGGGGACAATAATTTGGGCATCTAACAATTTCTTCACTTCTTTCTCCATGACAGGTAGCAACATGGGATTTATTTGTCTCAACTGCTGTTTGAATGGTTTAGCCTCTTCTTTTAGTGGGATCTTGTGCTCAATAACAGATGTGTCATAGGTCTTGAGGTCTTCATACATCCATGCAAACACATCAGCGAACTCCTTTAGCAGCTCAGTATATTTGGCCTTCTATTCTCTAGTCAAACTGCTTGACAATTTGACAAACCTAGGCTTCTCGTGTGAACCAATGTTGCATTCGGTTGTCTCGGTATCTTCACTTGAGAGCCTGCCCTTTACCGGCACATCATTCCTGTCAAACAATATTTCTAAAGGGACAAGTCCTCTCGGAATGTGATTACTGGGTAGCTGAATGATCTGATGATTAGCGATTTTATTTAAAAATTCCTCAGGGCAAGGGTCGCCTTCCAAATCAGGATCTTGGTCAATATGCAAAGCAGAAAATTCATCCACTGATTGGAGAAACCTTTCAAGTTCAGAATCATCCTCAAACACCTTCCAATGCTTGACATTGTCCAACACCGAGGGCCTATATCTTATACCAACATCATTTTTTATCATAGGCGGAAGAGGAAATTTGAGCAAACTAGCTGAGACAGCTAAAGAATCGGCCAAGGTATTTTCTTCCCTCGGAATGAAGGAAATGTTAAAAGCCAAGAAAAAATTATCAATAAGGTCCCATACTTCATTCCGATAATTCCTGAGACGGGGATTACGGGTGCGATAAGAATTCCTTATCTGCTGAATAACCAACTCAACATCTCCGAATATTGTTACCTCTTCAATTCCCATTTCCTTTGCAGCCCTTATACCCAGAACAAGAGCTTCATATTCTGCCACGTTGTCAGTTACTTCGAATTCCAGCTTGTATGACAGGGATATGACTTCCTGACAAGGCGATATGAAAACCACTCCAACGCCAGCTCCTTCGCTAGAAGAAGCTCCGTCGAAAAACATTTTCCACACAGAGGATCTTTGAGAGGAAATCGGATGATCAAGGCTGTGATGTTTTCTGATTA